>JAADVZ010000108.1:0-56726 GCA_023335925.1 Pythium phragmitis | reverse complement strand
GAGATGGACACGAGGGAACCGCACTTCCAGTCTGTTCTCGGTCTCTTCGCTGATGTACCTCCGGCGACAGGCTTCCTTGAAGGCCTTGCGAAAGAAAATAGCTGACGGCTCGTCGAGGACGAGCTTGTGGTCAAGCACGTGATCAAAGGCGGCCGTGAAAAGCGTCTGGATGTCCCGTTGGCACGGCGCGAAACGGCACAGCTCAACCAACGTGAAGAGCCACTTGAGGTCTAACGCGTGAGTGATCAGTGGGACGAGCCCGGTGAGATCCGAGACGAGAATCGAAGCGTGCGGGCACTGGGATACGAGCGCTTGTGTTTGCTCGTGGAACGCTCGTGCGTGTCGAACTTGCGTGAGAACTGACGGAACAGCCACCGGACGTGCGAGCTGTTCAATAGTCGTGTTTGATCATGTTTACTGAATAGCAAAAGGCCGTCGTGTCCATCGTGACCAAGTACACAAAGTTGAAAAGGGCGTCTTCGGAGGGCTGAAGCCAAGTCACTCGACTTGGACGCGGTAGCCATTCGTGCTGTGGCCACATTGATATAATATTGTAGCATCGTCGGTGAGACAGTCTCCTACAGCATTAAGGACATGCTGTCCCGTGCATCCCACATAGGCCGACAAATAACATTGTACTGTTCTGTACATACCCCACAGCCCCTTGGAGGACCCCACGCACAAAGCACGGCCGGGGAGTCTGTCCAGTTTGCTGCCCAGTGGACAGTCACTGAACTGTACTACACAATGGCTCTTCTGCTGATATGTGCGCCTGACGTGGAGAACTTATGCCCATCGAACGTACCCGCAAGCGTATCGGAACGAACACTGATTCCTGGCACTTTCTTGGTAAGTAAACCGGCAGGGCGGACCGTCTACAATTGGTGCTAATCGGGTTGGAAAATTGCCAAGCCAGTGGCGGCAGCTGACTCGGTGCGTAACGCTCTTGGCTGCTCGGATCCTCATCAGGAAATCGTGGGTCCAGAGGAGCGGAACCCACCATTACAGCGGTCTGACGTCGGGCACTAGAGGAGAATCAACCGAACTGGTGGGTTTGGCAGCCGCTGGTGGCGAGACGGCAATCATCAGCCTCACTTTTCCGTTCACCAGGTCGAATTGCCATCCACAGATCACACGCAAGCACGCCACGCCCACGATGGTCGATCCCCGGCTTTCCGACCCGCGGTACGATGTCCGCCATACCACAAGTGTGGTCCAAACAACGACAGTCTCGTCCCAAAGTGCCGCCGTAGTGCAACACGTCGAACTCGTCTACTACGACCCGCTCGCGTCCGCAACGGGCTCTAACAAACCAGCAGCGCAGTTCCTTCCGGGCGAGTACCCCACGGGTGTGACTGGCCAGCGCGTCAGCGGCCGCTTTTGCATGCTGACATTGGAGACAAATCTTGGTCGTCGCATCATGGTCGGCACGGAGCACGCAGAGGGGGTACCGACCAGCATCCTCGCTCCCGTGGGCTACGAGCTTCGCGCCTTGAAGCTGATGCGAGACAAGCTGGGCATTCTGAGTGTCCGTCCCCATTTCTCTCAGCGGCTACGCGTGGCGGACGATTACATGGGCTCGTGGAGCGAAACACTCGACCAGATACGAGTCAAAGCCTTCGAGTGTCCCGAGCTCTCTGAGCATCGCGTACAAGAGCTTCTCCTGGAGCTGCGTATCGCCATGCATCGCCTCGACGCGCTGGACGACCGTGGCATCGTTTCGCCGGCGGCGCTCGCCGCGTCGTTTAATCGCCTGCTGCGAAAGGTACGGGAAAAGGTCTTCTCGCGACCTCACCCCCTCCGGCTCGCCTTCTTTCTCGGGCCAACGGTGCAGCAACGCGAGGAGACATTGAACAGTCTCTTGGGCACAGTGCGCAAGCTGACTGCTCAGCTCACGAACCAGTTTGAAGCCACAGAGCGGCGCATCTTGACAGATTCATCGCTGAGGGATGGCGCAGACGTCATGCCGTTCTTAGAGCAGTTTGTCGAGAAGCCCATCACGCCTTACAATTGCGACACGGCGCTGGCTGTCTTCACGCGCCACGTGCAGATGATGACCAGGCTGCCGCGAGTCTACGCCCCAAGGCTCATGCAATTTTTCATCATCATCGGCGACCTCGCGCGACTTCAGACCGTCGTGCAGCTGCAGGCAGACCAGTTCGGCCAGAGCGAAGCCGACGTCTTTCGCGCGTGGCGCGACTGTGTGCCGGCTGTTCGCCTCGCGATCAAACAGCGTGACCTGCGTATCCTTCGCTGGCTTCTCTTGGAGGTGCGCCTCTTCCCAGAGGATACATATCCCGTTGTTCCGCTCGACAGCGAATGTACTGATCGTCTATGGACGATTGATCAATTGCTTCAGACGCAACCCAGCGACAGTGGCGGAGAGGTGGACATGGAAGTCTTCGAAGAGATCCAACTGCTTGTGAAGCGCGTGCGGAATGCACGCCAGTTCCACGAACGCACCCAAGCGCTCGTTGGAGAGTGCACCGGGTTACCCGAGCTGGAGCAGCTCGTGCCGCTGATGACCCACGCGTTCGATCTGAGGTGGCTCTTCACGCTTGTCGACTTGTACGAGTTCCAAGACAACCGGGCGTCCTTCCAGAGGCTGTTTGCAAACGCCCTTGGCCACATACTCCGCGAAAAACTTGTGCTCGACGAGCCGTCGGCGATCTTCTATAACAAAGTCCTGAGGGAGGCGATACGCCGAGGCTTTGTCCGTGACGACGACATTGACGTCCTACAAGTTCGCTTCAATCGAGTGCAGATGGAGGGCGCATCGTGGGTGCGGAAGCTACAGCAAGATGTGCGGCGAGCCGTGGAGGAGCTAGACAGTACGCAAGAGCAGCTAAAGCGGCTCCACCGGACAATCCGGGACTTGCAGATATCGTGCGCCCAGCGGGAGCAGTCGGAGCAGGCGCGACGCCAACGCAAGCTGCTGCTGTCAACCGTCTCAATACTGCTGCCGATCGTGGCGCCCGCATTTGCGCTTTTGGAACAGTGCGTGAGTCTCTGCGACCCGCTCGCGTTCGTCGTTGCGATCGTTGACAGCCACGCCACTGGCCGCGTGGACGAGCTCAACGTGGACCACTTCCTGTCGGGGAACGATCCGGCCGCGAGCTTGTCGCTGCAGGAAGGACTTGCAGAAGAGCTCCAAAAGATCGACGTGGACGCGGTCGAACTGGTCGAGATGCTACGAGACGTCGCCCGCGACGACCCCTTCGAAGACCAGCCGTCGCGCCAGCGAAGTCCAGAATCAAGACGCCCCTCACGCACGCGGTTCCGAGAGATCGTCCATATCTACATGCAGCAGCGTCAAGAGCTTGAACTGGCGGCGCAAGAATCAGTCGGGAGCAACGCCGGATCCGAGCTCGTCGCGCGCATGTCGATGGAGTATCCACGCGCGCAAAGCCACGCCGAGGACGTCCCCACGTGGCGCTGGTACAGCATGTTCACGGGCTACTTTTAGGGGGCTCTGTAGTGAATGGTGCCCAGGCGTATCCGCCGGGTTGGGATGGTTCTATGAACCAGTCTTTTAGGGCAGAGAGAGAGAGAGAGCGCTCACTGGTCCAATGTGTTTGCAAGTATCTCGGAGGGACTCACGTTGGAAGAACGGCGTCTAGTTGTGCATAAACGGGTTGTGACTGCATCCCGCACAAAATCCCCAATACTGTTGTGGATTATGCCTATCTGTTAATAGGACATTATTGCCGAAGACAACTACGGCTGCGTTCGGCTAGCATTGGGGTATCCCATAGAACTTTGCTGCAAATAGTATCTTCAGCTGGTTCTCTATTTCGAGCAATATGGCATACTGGTCTGTTCGGTAGCCGTGGATATACCCTCGAGGGGTCGCGATTTCCGGCCCAAAATTAATGTTTCCAAGACAGAGACATTCCTCTATGCAAGACAGAGGCATTCCTCTATGCAAGACAGAGACATTCCTCTATGCAAGACAGAGACATTCCTCTATCTTGGAAAATGTATTTTGACCCCAGTCTACGCCCCATTATTGCCCGCTACAGCATGTTCACATTTCGGACAGAGGACGAATATTGAGCCAAAATTGAAAATAGAGTTCTACCGAACGCAGCCACCGGGCGAGTACGTAGCGACCATCCACGTTCAACAGCGTGTTCAGTGCCTCGCACAACTGCTGCGTAATAAACACTCCAAGACACCCTCACCCTCTACAGTATGTTCGTGATTTTTTGGTGGAAAGTTGAAGAGCTCTGGCAACATAGACACGCGGCTTTTCCATAGAAGACTCGAGAAGATCCGTCCATCCAACTGAGTCGCCTCCACAGTTCCACCAAGTCCCAGTGGTCGTGCCACGACCATCGCCGCTTGCGTCTCTTCGTCTCTCTCTCTCTCTCTCTCTTATTCCGAGATCGCAGCGGTCGCTTCCGTCTGCCATGGTGCGTGGCGTTGGAGTCGAGCGGTTCCCCGTCAGTCTCCCGCGCGGGCCCCAGCGCCGCGGGCCCGACGAGTCCACCGGAACAACGCCGAAACGAGCCACCAAGCCGCACACGTCCAAGCAGCGCACGGCGTCCAAGCTGTACAACCTCGAGATGGATGTCGTGGAGCTCGCGCGCGAGATCGAGCAGCTCCGTGTGCACCGCTCGCTGCTCCACACACGCGCATTGTTTAGCCACCGAGACGTAGACGGCTCGGCGTTCCAGCAGGCGCAGGAGTACTTCCGCATCTTCCGTCACGGACTCCGCGGCGACGACCCGACGCCGCCGGCGTTTCTCGCGTCCATCGCCGATGAGCAGCTCCAACTGGGCGTGACCGACTTTGGCCGCGACATGCTGCTCGAGCAGTGGCGCCGGTACACGGCCTACTTTGCCATCCGCAAGTACGAGTTCCACTCGGTGCGCGTGCTCGCGGCCGAGCGCGACTCGCGCGCCTGTGTCGTGCGCGGCGAGGGCGTGTTCCACGGTGCGTTCACGCAGCAGGCGCTCGAGATTGCCTTCCCCAGTGTGCTGCTGGACCCGTGGCTCACGCACGAGCTGCTGGGCAAGCCCATGGTCACGCCCGTGGCGTTTGTGCTCCACTTTGACGCGCGCGGGCGGTTCGTGCGCCATGATGGGGAAGTGGATCTGTTCGAGTCGCTGCGGGGAACGCTGGGCGACTACTGGCGTGCCGCAGCCATCATGGAGCGAGCCGTGGTCGCTGAGGAAGGCATGCTCGAAGCACCGGACGAAGGCGGTGAGGTGGGTGGCCAGGCCGAAGACGAGAGAAACGAAGAGGAGGCGTGGCGGAGGCGTGGGCCCGACTATGGACCGGACGGCGAGCGAGGCGAGTACTCGGCGATCGTGTGAAGCTCGAGAGCGAGTCTGGGGTCGGTACTTTCTATTCTACTGGCGCGCAGTCGGAGGAGGCAGCGACGAGAGAACGACAGTAACCGTATGCCCATTATGATCACGTGGCTCCGCGGCAAGACTCTAGTAATTACACGTTTCGATCGAGGCCAGTAAGCAGGGGGCTATCCCCCGTGCTGGGGGGGGATCTTGGTCCGGACGGGCCGTCCCTCCCTTCAGGACGAATCACACTCTACCCCATGCGATAGGATGTAGAAGTGTGCGATGCGATCCCCAAGAGCCTGGCACGATATCCCTCTTATCGGCCATAGATCTCCGGGAGATTCTTTCCCGTCAGATTTTTTCAAGTCACTTTGTGTGAGGATACTAGTGAGAAGCCACAGAGGAGACCTGTCGCGAATCAGACCGTGCCTGTATACAGTGTATCCACAACCTCACGAGAGCAGCTTCAACAGCGCTTTCCACCCCCAGATGGGGGATTCCCCCCAGTGTTTCTCACACGTGTTCGCTTCTTAGTAAGAAGTACAGACAGACACACACGATGGGGATGACTTACTGTACGTGTCGCTTGCCCACGAAAAACAGAACTGCAGACACAAGGACTAGGCATCTTTGTTCTGTCTGCCCGTGGCCACTCTCTTGGGGAGCCACAGTAGGATCCGGTACATGGAAGGGGGAAAAATCGAAGTTTCGGTCTCCTAACCAAAGTCACCCCTCCACTTTTCGCTCCGTGCTCGACGATCTTGGACTACGTAGTACTGCGAAGTACTACAGTACTCCCATGGGCCGGCACCACGAGCCACTCAAGGGAAAGCCAGCAGCTGGGGGACTGGGGGAGCCTGTGATCCAGGATCGGATACAGTACGTTTGCCCTTTCCCTGTTTGTAGTTCGATTTTTCCTTGGGGGGGGATCCCTCGTCCCACGTGGACCCCCAACCTCCTTGCGAGTCCGGGCCGGGCCGTCGCACAATCCATTCTTTCAGCCAATGGCCACACCACCAGTCCGCGGGCGTCCCAGGAGGACAGCCCGCCGCAAGCGCGGGGCCCGCACCAAGCAAGAGACGCTCTCGTCGCAGCTCTACAATCTCCAGCTCGACGTGAACGACCTGCGCCAGCAGATCCACCAGCTCTGTTTGCAACGCGCGCTGCTGCTCCACCCGCGGTCGCTGCTCCCGTCTCCCTCGGACCCCGACGGCTCGTCCTGCAAAAAAGTCGAGAAGCTCTTTAGCGTCTTTAACCGAGGCTACCGCATCCGCGATGGCGTGCCCCTCGCGTTCATGGAGGCGCTCACGGGCGGCCACGCTCTGTATCAGTTTTGGCATCAGCACGCCGAGATCTTTGCGTCCCGCCACTGCGAGCTCCACGCCATTCGTGTGGTCATGACGAAAGAGAGGGACGAAGGTAATGACGACAACCAAGCCGATCCAGAGAACACAGCAACGACCGTCGTGCGCGTAGAGGCCACGTCCCACGGTGCGTTTACGCTCGACAGTCTCGAGGCGTGCTTCCCTGGCGTGCTGGACGATGCCGCTCTCACGCAGACGCTCGTGGGCCGCGCCATGGCCAAGCCCATGGTCTTCCATTTCGACTTTAACGCCGCGGGCCGCGTCGTACGGTACGGCATTGAACCCGACTTTTTCACGGCGTTGGCTCAGGCGTTGGGCGATCCGATCCGTGCAGCCATGATCCTGAACGGAGGAGGCTCCGAGGCCCCCATCACTGTGGCTGAGCCGGAGGAGTCCTTCGATGCAGACCAGTCCTACGAGGAGGAGCTGGAGGAGGAACAGGTGGACCCACGGCATGCTGTCTCGTACTTACTGTCTTGATGATGGCGAACGCATGCACGTGTCTCTATCTTTCAAAATAGGCCAAATACAGCAGTCACTGCCGATTCGATTGCAACCCGAATGGCTTTTTCCTGTGGCACCAGTGGGAGGGGGGATAGCCGCTCAACTGATATTTTGTATGGAACCTGAACGGGGAGACTGTGGGCTACTGTATCCTGTCCGTGTCCCGTGCACAGAAGACAGTCAGTCCCACCCCCCAAACAGTAGGATCTGGGCGGAGCCAGATCCTACTGTACTTTTCCAACTTGGATGGCAGGACCGCAAAACCTCTATGCGACGGAATGACGAGCTTTAAGTTCATCATGGGTTCTCCAATAACGGACGTACGACTTCAGACGTGTATAGTAGCCCCTCGATTAACGTAAGTACAGACATAGTAGTCCAAAAACCTCAACCGGGCTCAATACCTGTTTAAGCTAGGGCGAGCACAGTATGACAAGACTCCAGTGATGATGAAATTGAAGTCTATTGCATTCACTGTACCCGATAGCTTCAGAGGGGATCTAGGATCCCATCTTTACAAGGCGCGTAATCTCGAAGTTGGCGGATGATGAGGCTGCTGGCGCCAACGACCTCTAGCGCGGGCCTGCGGTGGAGGCGCGCTGGGCGTGGACTTCCAATGAGACCTGTGAGCGATATCTTCTTGGCGATCCAGAATCTGCCCAGTGGCGACGCATTGCGTTTCATGGAGTCCACCGTGCATTTCATGACCCTCGTCGTCCTCCATTGGTCGCCTGTGTACTGCAATTGTCGTTCGTATCTTGATATTGATGGCGTGTGTGATTTCGTCCCATCACGAGCGACAGAAGTACGCACAATGGGCGACAAGTGTCTCTGGGACTGGACAGTTAGCTCGAAGAATTAAGGCACAGGAAGCTTCTCCACGTGATGCCACCTCGTCGTTCCGACGCCGGTTCGTCATCAAAGAAAAAGGGGCGATCACGAAAGATATCTCCACACGAGACCAACGCCATTGTCACCCGCACCTACCAGGACTCGCAGATCTTCAACCTAACGCTCGACAGTCACAATCTCTGTCAGGAGCTGTACGATCTCGCGATGCGAGAATCTATACGGGAATCTATCGATGGGCGTCACAGGGCTTGGCGTCGATTCGTTGCTGGACCTTTATTACGCTCGCGAGAGCACTTCCAATGGAACACTGGACAAGTGCGTGATAGAACATCGATGCGACGGGCCGTCGTAACGGTCTTTCCGCACGCATATCGCGAGCCAGCGGCTGTTGGCCGATTTCCTGGCGGCACTGCAAGACGGCGACGCGAGTACCGTGGCTCGATTAATCTACAGCACTCGGCTAGGACAAGAGAGCATGGGCCGTTGGCGTGGTCAAATAGCAACTCGATCTCTTCTTGTATGTCGATTTGCTGCCCGACAGATGGCACTGGAAGCAGGACTGGGGAAGATCGCCAATCGCGTCGCAGGGTGGAGGTGGTCGGCGGTAATTGCAACGCTGTGGAGGTGACGCCGCCGTCGCCAGGATGAAGTTGGAGGCGTCGATGTTATGGACAGCGAAGAGATCGTGCAGCATGGTGACGAGTCGTCACCTCTTGGAGGTCGCCACTCGCTGGGCTACTTGCTGTCCTCACTCTGGTTTTCGATTCCCATAGATAGGCGCATGGGACAGGATAGTCGAAATGAAAACAGCGTGGGGGGATGAATTGCTTGTCGCGTGGTTGACTCGATACAGTTCAGCCCGAACGTCAATGTCGCAGGCCGCTGGTGTGTTAGCGGAGTGGATATCCGAGTGCTTGTCCTCGCCCCAATAGTGTGTCTCCTCCAACCGCAACCACAGAATACAGAATGCGCTAACCCTTCACGTCCCAACCCCATGTGCACAGGCAAAGCCACAGTCTACATTAAAGAGACATGACGTAACCCACTGAGTCGATCCTTGCCACACCAAACTGCCGAGTCGCACACCTGGAGGGAGGAGAATACGTGATCCAAATGAAGCTCGCATCTTCGCTCGTGATCTTGAAACTCAACAGGTCTGAACGGGACAGTCCACGAACGTCTCGTCCGGAGAGAGACTCGACTCAACCTTGCCCTCGTAGAATCAAAAGTTCGGTTCCACCACAGTTGAAAACGCCACCATGTCCACGCAACCCGACTCCCACACCCATTGCCATACAGACACGCCGTCCGTCGAGTCTTCTTTGACGTCGTCCGCATCAACGGGGGAGTCGTCCGTGTCGAGCCAAGCTTTCTGTCCCTCTTCGGGTGACTCTGTCGAGGTTGCTGTTTCTCCGGCGGTTTCTTCCTCCGGCCACGGCATCCGTCCACCATACCGACGCAAGAAATCGCCGCGCGATCTCCTCCTCGACGCGCGTAATGCTGCCGAGCAGTCGAGAATTTACAACATCACGCTCGACATCCACAACCTCCACCAAGAGATCCACGAACTCCAGGTTTACCGCAGCCTGCTCGACGATCGAGCGCGGCGAAATAATCGCAAGAGCCTCGCTGACATCACGTCCATTCTCACGAAGTACTTTGACGGCTTCCACGACGGGCTACGCGACATCGACTCGGCCCATGGCGAGTTCGTGCGGTCGATCGCTTCGGACAAGTTTACGATCGGCACCACGACCTTCGGCATCGACATGCTGCTCGAGCAATGGCGTCGGTACACGGCGGTGTTTGCGATCCGTTGTGTAACCCTCCAGGCGAGCGTGGCCGTTCCACTGGACTCGGGGGTCGTGTTCCGATGTCCCACAGAGTTCCACGGCATCTTCACACGTCTTGCAGTTGACACGGTCTTCCCCAACGCGCGGACTTGGTTGTGGCAGCTGCTTCAAGTCTTGGGCACCGACATGATCTGCCCCATGCTGTTCCACTTATACTTTGACACAAACGGCCGACTCGTGCGGCAAGATCTCGCGGCCGATTTCTTCACGGCGATTGGGAAATTGCCGGGTGGTGACACACTCCGTTTCTTGGAGGGCGCTCGGGTCGGCGAAGAGAGCATGATTGAGAACCCACAGTGCATTTCTTGAGGTTCATTGTTATACGAATCGAAGAGCTCGGCAAGGGCAATGAATGACCGTTGCCTCCGTCGTCCTCCATTGGTCTCGTTTGCTTGTGTACTGTCATGATGGACATATTGCTGAGACGGTGCTCCGATATCCACGCCTTGTGCTGTAAGGAGTGGTTGGTGCAAAACATTCGAATACGACCAATCATCAGCGAGAGGTCTGCTTGAACTGGGACACTGGGACCGGGCGAGAAAAACTATTGTCATTGACCACACCTCATGGGGCAGCGATCAGAGCTGAAGCTTCTCCACTTGATCTCCTTCGCTGTCGTCGACAACCTATGCCACCTCGTCGTTCCGACGCCAGTTCATCGATGAAGAAGAAGCGATCACGAAAAAAATCTCCGCGCGAGACCGACGCCATTGCCACCCACACCAACCAGGACTCGCAGATCTTCAACCTCACGCTCGACATCCACCATCTCCGTCAGGAGCTGTACGATCTCGCGATGCGACGTGCGCTGCTCCACACGAGGTCGTTCTACTCGCGGGCCGATTCGCCCATGTCCATTCTGCGGGTGGTCGGGCAATACTTCCGCGGATTTGCGAACGGATATCGAGGACTCCTCCGCCATCCAGAGCAGCATGCGTTCGTGGCGTCAATCGCCGACGAGAACCTATCGATGGGCGTCACGGGGCTGGGCGTCGATTCGTTACTGGACCAGTGGTTGCTGTATACCGACCTCTTCCACGTTCACGAAATTGTCTTGTGTTCCACTGAGATTCTCACCACTAGCGAGTCCGGTGGGCCATTCAGCGGGACGCTGGTCAAGTGCTTGACGGAATTTCGAGGCGTGCTGACGCGACGAGGAGTCGACACAGTCTTCCCGCATGCAATCCGCGAGCAAGCTCTACTACTCCGCGCTCTCGGGCGTCCGCTCCGGATTCCGTTGCTGTTCCACTTGTACTTCAACGACGCCGGTCGTCTCGCGCGCCACGACGCCGAGGCCGATTTCCTCGCTGCAGTCCGGGACGCACTGGATGGCGACGCGAGTGCCGCAGCCCGTTTCATCCACGGCGCACGGCTAGGGCAAGAGAGCATGATCTTGGTCGACTCAGAGTCTTCGGTTGTGTCGATTAGCAGCAGGACGGATACCGTCGAGAGTGGCGCTTGGGAAGAGCCGATTCGTGCCGCAGAGGTGGCGGTGATCGACGACAATGGTAGCGCTGTGATGGGGACGCCGCCGTCGCCAGTCTTCCAGCACACTGAAGATGAAGTTGAAGTCGTCGATGTTGTGGATGGCGAAGAGTTCGTGCAGAATGATGACGAGTTACCAGCCCTTGGAGAGCGTCACTCACTGACGTTCTTGCTGTCCCCACACTGATCTTCAATGAAGAAACAATCGTGTGTCGGTCTTGAAGTTCCTTGCACTCATGAACCTTCGCGATGTTCGCTCGAGATCTTCTACTCCCAATCGTACAATAGACAAGAGATTTAGTTGTTCCCGACTCGCGGCTTAGGAGTGCAAGTTCTACTGACAAATGCAAAACATTCACATATTCACAGAGCTCTAGAAACAAGGGAAAAGGACTGAGAGCACGTCGGCTCCTCAGTGCTTTCCGTTGGCGGCCTTGCCGTTCGTCGCAGGCTTTGATACCGAAGACGCTTCGCCCGCTTTCCGCTTGGTTTGCTTCGTTACCTTGGCTGATCCGTTCGCCTTGCTCTTGGTGGTGGTGGTCGCCGCCGTGACCACTACTGGAGCTGGCGTCATTGGAGGAACAACTTTGGGGACCGGAACGCTCGAACGAAGAGGAGACGACGATAAAGGCTGTGTCACTGATGCAGGCGACGCCTTCTTGCCGTTCGCGGCTTCTTGCTCTTCTGTTGTAACCTTAACCGGAGACGGTACAGGGGACGGAGTCGGCTTCTCGGCATGACTCGCACCGTTGGCACTCACTTTCTTAGCTCCATTCTGGACAGTCTCCTGGACGACCATGGCGGGCACGGGTGCTGGCAATGGAGTCAGAGTTGTCATGGACTTGATCGCCGTCTCGGGGTCCTTAAGATACTCGGTCAGCTTGGCGACGGAGTGCTCGAGTTGTTTCTTTGTGTGCAGCGACGAAATGAAAAACCGCAACCGGCATCGACCTTCTTCGACAGCCGGGTAGACGATGGGCTTGACGTTAATCTGTCCTTTGACCGCCAAAAACTGCGACGCCATGGCCGTCGCGATCGTCGTTCCGATAATCACGACCACGACGGGAGCGCCACGGAACGTCGTCGCACAGATCGGCAGGTTGGCTGTCTTACACAGATCGTAAAAGTACGAGCTGCGTTCTTGGAGCTTTTGCGTACGCGACGCGCCCTTCATCATGAGCTGCACCGACTTGAGGGCGGCACCACAGTGAGCAGGCGAAAGCCCCACAGAAAACACAAATCCACCGGCACAGTGCTTCAAGTACTTGGTCAATGCCACAGAACCGAGCATGAAGCCACCAACAGATCCGAGCGCCTTGCTCATTGTGCCCATGCGCACGTCAACGTCCTTGGGGTCCACTCCGCTGTGCTCGCACAGGCCGCGACCGGTCTTCCCCATCGTGCCAAACGAGTGGGCCTCATCGAGGAAGAGCATACATTTGTACTGCTTCTTGATGCGCACCATCTCGGGCAGATTCGGGATGTCACCATCCATCGAGTACACACCTTCAATCACGATCAATACACGGCGGTACCGCAGACGAATCTTGGAGAGCATGCGTTCCAATGCTTCGGTGTCGTTGTGCGGGAACGGCAGAATCGTCGCGCCGCTCAACCGCTGACCGGTCACGCACGAATCGTGGTTTAGCGCGTCACAGAGAATCAAGTCGCCCTTCGAGACCAGCGCGTCGATGGTCGTGACGTTTGCGACCCAGCCACCCACAAACATGACCGCCGACTCGGCCTGGAAAAAGGTTGAGAGCGCGTTTTCCAGGTCAACGGCGATCTGAGTTTGGCCCACGATCGGCGACGAGCTCATGGTCGTGCCGTATTCTTCAATGGCCTTCTTGGCGTTACCAGCGACCTCCTGGTTGGACGCGTTGCCCAGGTAGTTGTACGTGTTGAAATTGATCATCTTGCGCTTCTCTGCGGTCAGCGTCTCCAAGAACGGTACACGGAGTCCGGCGTCCTCGAATTCTTTCATTTGACTGAACAGGCCCGTGACTTCCGGGAGCGCGGCAATCTCAAAGCAGTTCTCGTTAATCTCATCGATCGTCGTGGCTGGCTGAAGCGACGGGTGGCCGGCTCCACCATCTTGCTCGCTGGTAGTCTCGAGGTCGCCCGTGGCGAGGCCGGGGGCGTTGGCGAGCTTCTCGGGTGTGTCAAACTGGAAGAACGCCGATGGTGGTACGACGCAGCCCAGGAATTCACCCAATTCCGACGACAAGCCAACAATCGCGACAGAGTCCAAGCCAAACGACGCCCACGGAGTCGATGGGTCGACCTTGACAGGAGGCTGGACCTCAGCAGCCTTCGTTCCCATAGCGGTGCTCGGCTCTGCCGTAGGCTCTTGTTCTTCTTCGGCCGCCACCTCTTGCGCGACCCGCTCCAGCAACCACGCCAAAATCTCCTCGGGTGTTTTCACGGGACCTTGCTGCTTTGGCGTCTCGGGTTCCTCCTCCGTTTCCTCTTCCGCGACTGCCACGGGCTTGGGAGCCGTCGGAATCGGTGTTCGATCCTTGGACACAAACTCGTACAGAGGCTTGGTCAATGTGCTCGTGAGGAATTTCGACTTGGCGGCGCTGCGCTGGATCTTGCCACTCGTGGTCTTGGGGATGGTCTTTTGCCGGAGCAGCACGATGGCCTCGCAGCGGAGCTGGTGCTCACCGAGCACAGCCTTGGAGATCTCGCGACAGATCTCGGCACACACTTCCTTGGCCGATCCGTTCTTGACTTCGGCGACCACGACCAGCGCTTCTTCGTCGTGCTTCTCAATGGAAAACGCCGCGACGCAACCAGGGCGAACATGGTCGTGTGCGCTTTCGACCGTGGCCTCGACGTCCTGCGGACACACATTGCGGCCGCGAATGATGATCAGATCCTTCAGGCGGCCCGTCACAAAGAGCTCGCCGTGGTGAAGAAACCCCATGTCGCCAGTCCGCAAGTGCGTCTTGGTGGGATCCTTTTCGCCATGAAGCAACGCGCCAAACATTTCCTTGGTGTAGTCCTCGCGGTGCCAGTACCCCATCGCGACCGACGGCCCCTGGATCCACACTTCGCCGACGTGGCCTTCCTGCAGTGGCTTGTGGGTATCAGCGTCCACAATCGAGACGGAGAATGTCGGCATGGCCTTGCCACACCCGACCAGTGTCATCGCGTTGGGGTCTTTCGGCTTTGCGCTCTTGAGCAGCACCGCTCTCTTCTGGGCCTCAAGCGACTGCTTGCTCACTCGCAACACGGTCGGCGCCTTGCGTTGGAGCGGATCTTGGCCCGTACACACGAGCGTGACCTCTGCTAGCCCATACCCGCAGTTGAAGATGCGCGGATCAAAGCCCGCGGTCTGAAACTTCGTCGTAAACGCCTCAAGCGACTCGGCGCGGATCGGCTCGGCCGCACAGATCGCCTGCTTGAGTGTGGACAAGTCCATGCGTGCAGCCTGGTGGTCGGTCGTCTTGCGCGCGGCGAGTGCGTACCCGAAGTTCGGCGCACACACGTGGGTCGCCTTGTACTTGGTCACGATACGCATCCACATGGCCGGGTCCTTGATGAAACTGATGGGCGACATGGACACACAGCGCGCGCCATAGATACCGGGCGTGATAATGAAGCCCACGAGCCCCATGTCGTGGTAACTCGGGAGCCAACTCACGAGCGTGTCTTCCGGCTCAATGCTTTCCCACGTCTTGAGCTGCGCCCTCAAATTGCGGTGCGAAATCATGACGGCCTTGGGCGCCGACGTCGAGCCCGAGCTGTACTGGAAAAACGCCACGTCGTCCATCGTGAGCTGCACGCTCGCTTCATCAAAGAGCGCCGCCGCCGAGTCGGCAATAGAGTCCGACGTGATCCACGTCACGCCCTCGGGCCACGAAAACGTCACGGCGCGTTGCTCAGCGTTCAAGCTGAAAAAGCCCTTGGCCGTGGCCATCTTGCTGGCCAAGTGGTACGTGCGGTTCGTGAGGATCACGCGCGCGCCCGAGTCGTCGACCATGCGGTTGAACTTGGGCAGATCCTTGGCGAGCGTGCCCGGGTACGGCGGGTACACCGGGATGCCCACGGCGCCGGCATAGAGACAGCCCCAGAACGCCAAGGCAAAGTCCAGGCCCGGTGGGTAGCACAGCATGACGCGGTCACCCTTCTTCACGTTGCCCTCAGTCTGCAGCGTCGCGGCGACGCGGCGCGCGGCCAAATCCACGTCGGCAAACGTATAGTTGACGCTTTCCTTGCCAGCGTCGTCGAGAAACGTGTAAATAATCTTGTTGCGGAGCTTGCCGCGGGCCGCGCGCTTGAGGTGCTCGACCACGACCTCCTGGACAACGCCGTACTGGTCGACCAAGGCCGCAGAGGACGAGGAAGACGCCGAGATCTCCTCGTCGACGCGGCGCTTCTTGTGGGAGACCGTCTCCTCTGTAGACGACGAGGAAGACGTGACTGCCTCTTCTTCTTCATGTTCGTCCCGGCGACGCTTGGCCGCACGGCGGCGTTCGCTGAAAACAGCGGCGGCCGCGACGGCCGAGACGGCGACCGAGGCCGCGGCGATCGCCTCGACGGCCATGCCGCCCAGAAACGCCTCCATAGTCGAGAGGGAAGAGAGAGGGGGGGAAGGAAGATAAGCACTTGCGGGGAAATGGCGAATGTGTGGAAGCCTTGCGCGGGCAGTGGAGGGAACCATGTGGGCAGCGAAGATACGCGAAATAACAGGAATAGACGGTAGATTTGAATGAGGTTGCGATTATGGACACGTGATGGCGGGTTTGCGCGGGAACTTCAACGGGTCTTGGAATTGACTTGAGAAAAGTATGGGAAGGATGTTTGTGGGTTGGAAGACAAAGGTTGATCAACCCGATACGGCTTAAACCTTGATACTGTATAAATTAGTATATTGTTTGACATCGAAGCATTGTTTTAAAATATATTATGAAACTACTACGATTGGAACCTCTCTAGAATCGAATAGTGAGGTTTTGGTGGACGTGTCCATGTCCCGTCACTGCACATGGCTGCGCTCTCTGCTCCTCTGGGATGGGACCATTTCGCGCATCTCCCTTCTTGACAATGACACAATGGGCCGCGTACCCATGGCCATGGCTGACGTGGCAGTCAAGGGGACCACGCCATGGGATGACGTCGGTTCAACAGGAGATGGAAAAGACGATTCCTCATTCTCTATCGCTTGTGGAGACGGCTGAACTGCGGCATTCCCGGATTCTTGGAAGCCGCCGGCGGCGGAGACGGCATGCAATATCCACCGTTGATCCGCGGCAGCGTTGATCCGCTGTTCCCACCCAACGACGCTTGACGTCCCAATCCCATCCCGCCAGGCAGCGAACCCAGTACACCAGATCTCTGCGTGGTCGGCAATGATGGAAGCAGCGGAGCCGCTCGTGAGATCGCCGGAAGTCTCGTTGAATCTCCGACCGGCCGGTGCTGCAGAGAGATCGGTCCCGTCGGGACACGCGAGACGGACGGCGGCTTGATCGCTCGGCTCCCCGTCGGTGGTGCTTGTGATCCAGTGACCTTCTTGGTGCGTTGTTTGTCGTGAACCGTCGGTCGCAAAGCCAGCACTTTGTTGGCTCCATTCCCATTCGTCGGCATTTTGTGCATGGCCTCTTTGCGCTTCTCAAAGCCCTTGCGGACGTCGTCGAATTTCTGCAGGTGGGGGTTTGCAATGTGTTTGCCCGACGCCGCTCCACGCAGTGGAGCCTTCACGCGGGGCGGAGGAGGCAGCGGCAATGGTTTTCCAGCGACTCGGCGAGTCGAAGCCTTAGCTGATTGCTTTGCTGCCTGGGGGTTCGTATGGTGGGTCGTCACCTTGCGCTGCTGGGCGGCCTGCTTCTTCTTGAGCATCCAGTCTTGGATCACGACGTCTTGCTTTTGCTTCTGCTCGCGCACTTCGAGTGCCTTTTCTTGCTTGGTGAAATTGTGGCGCTCGCGGTCGGTCATGCGCCGCAATTGGCGCGACTTGCTTTCGGGGAGACTCGTGAGAAACGTTGCGGGCGGCTTGGGCTTGGACGACGCCAGTGACCGTTTGCGTGCAGCTCCAGAGACTGTCGACTGCGAGACGGACGACCGATCGTCCTTGGCGCGCGCCTTGGCGACAGTCTTGACGGCGTATACTGTCCGCGACGGCTCGTGGCTCGGTCCACTACTCTTCCGTTTCGAGAAGCGAATGTTTTTCGTGCTTGTGACATTGTCGCCATCAATATTTTCCAGTACCATGCCGCTTTCGCCTGGTGTGTCCTCGTTGAGACAGTCCACACCAAGCCCCGCGTCTTCCAAGTGTCGAATGCGCCTCTCGAGTTCCATGAGCTTGTCCAGGCTGCAGATGACGTCAGCGGTCGCAGCGTCGGCCTTTTGCGCCGTGCTCAAGCTGCGTTGGTAGCGTTTCGAGGTCGAGGACGAGATCTCATCGTCTTGGTTGGATTTGGGGCCCTTGGGGATGGACTGCGACTTGGCGCCGTGGCCCAACTCGGCCATGCCTTCCTTGTATTTGTGTCGTCGCCGATGGAGATCCTCTCGCTGCGCCATGGTCTCTTTGAGCTTCTTGAGGTGCTGGATGTGGCGCTGCACGTCATTCTCGACTTTGATCTCATCGCGCTGTTCGCGCGCTTCAAAATCGCGGAAAAACTCCGTGTTGACTTGCAACGGCCGCAGCTGCTCCTCCTCAATGATCTGCTGGATGCGCTGCCGCTTCTCTTCCACGTCTTCGTTCGCGAGCGACGACGCAAGCCGCGAGTCGTCGCTTTTGATTTTGTTGGTCTTGATGATAGCGGCTTTCAGCGCCGCCTCGTTGGCGAGCTTGTGCCAGTTGAGTAGCTTCATCTCCTGCTGCAGCTCCTCCGAGACACTCGGTGCGCGCGACTTGATCTTGCGTCCCGTACCGATTCCGACTGTCGTGCCACGCGACTGCAGCGCTCTCCGGCTTGTGGACTCGACGCGCGGGTCGTCATCGTCGTCTTCGCCGCCCCCGGCCTCGTACCGATCGAGCTCCTGGACCCACCCGGCATAGTCCGCTGCGACGGCCATGCTCGCGTGTCGTCAGTGTGGGCCCCTAGAAGCCTCAAACGGGGTGGCTGTCTATCGTGCGCTTAGAGCGCTTGCCGCTTGTAGTCTAGACTGGTCGCAATCGTCCATGCATCCACCCTGCGCCAAAATTGGACCGCTCTCCATTTACATTTCAGCGTATCAGAGTGATGGTCGGGTTCAATAAGGGCTACCCAATCATGTTCCGTCTATATACCAACTAGCATAACTGATATACATTGGAGTTCCTAACGCTGGCCCAACTGTCCGTCCGTTGTGGGTGACACACTGCAGATCATCAACGGCTTGACGAAGGGCACAATGGCGGACGCGACCAAGTTTGACAATGGCGTACGTAGAGACACACCATGCAACGGCGATATACTGAGACAGTACACACTGATAATGATCCGTCCATAGGAGTGCACGACGCTGCAAAAGGAGTCGCTCAAGTGCTTAATGGGTACGAGAGAAGCCCGTGGAGCTCAATGGATATGCACGGCTTGCTCATCTATGCCTGCTGACTTTCTGCAGACAACAACGGCAACCGCGACGCATGCGGCGAATTCTTTGCGCGGTATCGCGAGTGCACCAAGGCGCGCCGCGAACGTCTCGTGGAAGAGAGGCGCAAGCAAACTGCACGCAAGTGATTGGTGGAATTAAATAGACGGGATCTCCTTGACGCCGGCGTCGGCGTCCGTCTCAATGCCGATCATGTTGTACACGTCCTTGGGTTTCTTCTCCATACCATCGGCGATTTGGTTGAGCGCATCCGTCGCGATCCGCTTGCGCGTCACCCAGGCACCCTACAGCAGACACCAATTATCTGTCAGAATTTCCACCCTCACGTAGAGAACGCTTCCATCGCAAAGCCGTACCCGATACGTCGTGAACTTGCGCTTGAGGGCATCCTTCCGTCCAGCGGGGATCGGTGGGCGATCTGGTCGCTCGAGATTCGCCAGCTTCTTCTCCAGCGTGGCCGCCTCGTCTTCGAGTTGCGCAAGCATTTGATCGAGATTGGCATCCGAAATCTGCGCGTTGATGCTCGACAGTACGCCCTCAGCACCCTTGAGCTCCTGGTCTAACGCAGTGCAGTCTGCTTCTACTCGTTTGATCTGGTCTTCGACGTCGCGCCGCTCTTCTTCGGACGGCACGGGCAGCTTATCCTGGTTCATGTAGTAGATCTTGGCCTTGCCGTACAGCTTGCTCGCGAGCTCCCCTCTGGTCGTTCAGCGCAAAACTAGATCAGACGACTGTGATTGAATGAATGAAATCGTAGACCATTCGTACTTGTCGGCGAGGTTGTCCAGGATCTTCGTCAGCGCCGGCTTGGCGATCGCGCGGTGCAAGTTTTCAAAGACGTTGAGCATGCTGTATGGACGGTTGGTCTATAGCCGCAACAACAGAACAGCAGTGAGCATACTCATTATACTACGTCGTATACACGTCCATGAACTCACCTTGCGCATATACTCGAGCACATGTGCCGTTGGATCGCCCTTGATTGACGGCGCGGGCTTCTCGGCGGCCGGCTTCGCACTCTTTGCGGCTGCCGTCCCCGCCGGCTTCGCACCGCCTGTCCCTTTTTTCGTAGCCGCTGCCGGCGGTGCCTTCCCACTCTTCGCCTTGGGCACTGTCGTAGGTGGTGCCTTCTTTCCCTTAGGCGCTGCGCTGGTCTTCGCTTTCTTGGCCTTCGGTTTGGCGCCCTCAAAGTCATCATCCTCGTCCGCTTCACTCTCGTCCTCGTCCTCCTCCTCCGCTTCTCCTGCCGAGACGCTCGCCTCACTTGCCGACTCGTCCTTGTCGTCCTCTGTACCGTCGCTCAGCGAGAAATCGTCCTCCTCAAAGTCGTCGTCATCACCTCGCCCCATTCTCCCGTTTCCGTTTAGATTTGTTGCCGAACATTTTGCGCCAAAAACTGGATGCGGAACCGTGTGCTTTCGATAAAGTCCGAATAGGTAATACCGTATCCATATCAAAAGTACGATATTTGTTAAAAGTTGAAGATGGGTCATTGGCTCCACCTATGTGGGATCACCATGGTGTCGTTTTCAGAGCTTCTCCACACCCATCGGAGACGTTCGCGTGCGACATGGCTCCGCAATCTCCACTGATCACTTCGAGCACTTCAACCTGCACTGGTACGGACTCTCCTGTCCTGGACTCCAGGTTGGAGAGAGAGGCACCCTGCGTGGCCCATATCCGCAGCTGCGTTTGCTACTAGACGGCCCAGTCAGAGCATCATCATGTCCATGAACGCAGCGATCTTTTCGCCTTTGTTTCGACGTTTTCACACAGCGAACCGTCATCAGGAGCTTTTTGTGACATACCACAACCTCTGTTATAGAATTATCCTTTATTATATGCTTAAACCTGTTACATAGCATACTCAGCTGCGCTGTGTACTGATCAGATAAAGGGGAATTATGTCAAAAACCTCTGTTATAAACTAACTTCCAAGTTTTCATGTCACTTCCCCCTAGCCCTCCACGCTCTTCCGCTGGCTTCCGGACTCGTCTGTCGTCCCAGCCGTTGGACTCCACCCGGAACACTCTGATACACCCACGATTTCGTTTCGAAACCCCCATTAACTCAAGTATTACCCTCCGTAAATGTATTGAATAGCCAATAGAACTGAGCACAAACTACACGTGAACCCCTAATAAGGCATATATACGAAGACGATGGACATGCTGTTGGTAGCTCATTGTATAGGCCTCCATTGCGGAAGTTGACCAGGAGCGTCACCGCGGCGCGCCGGCATTCCCACCTTTGCACGACGCCGCTGCGATCTCGCGATTGCATACGTCGCATTCGTGTCCATAGAGATATTCGCCACCGTGTGCGCTATCATTTGAGCCGTCTTTGGCCCTCTTGAAGCGCCTAGAACCCCATGTTCTCCACCTCCAGAATACGGCGTCCACTGAGATGGGTCGCGCTTGTCGCGGCGTCTCTTGTCGCCACCGCGGCGTTTGCAGAGCCTGCGCTCGAACGACGGCTCGTAGACCAAGCCGGCCTGGAATTCGTGTCGGCCGACGCGTTCTGCGCGCTCCACTGCAAGCCGTGGCGGGTCAACCAACTGGGAGAAGCGAGCGAGTGTGACGCCGCGCGGTGCCCACAGTTCCACACGGCCGACGCCAAAGAACGACGGCGACTCGCTCAACTCGCCAGCAACGTTGGCCAGGTCCACACGGCCGATATAGAACAGCAGGACGATGCCAAGGTCAGCGTGCTGCGCTGTGGGAATTCGGCCGCGTCGTCCTCGCCTGTGAATTTCCAGCTCAACGCCGCGACCGCCACGACCGGCGCCGTGTTCCACGGCTTCCACACAGCCTTTTTCCGCGCGTTCGACGCCATGCTCACGAGCGCCAACGCGAGCGTCGAGGCCTGCGAGCTCCAATGGCTCCAACAGCAAGTGCTGCCCAACGCCACGGCATCCAATGTTACAACTTCTCCAACAACCAACGTTGGCGCGCGGCCGCAGCTCGTGGTTATTGACCCCAAGGCGGACCAGCGCAACTGCATCAATGAAGTTAAGGCCATTTGGAGCGACGTCGACGAGAGCGTGACGCCGTTGCTGAGCCGCCTGGGCCAGACCGAAGCCAGCAAGACCATCATGCTCGTCCACGTGAACGCCTCGATCGTCACTAAACTCAGTACGCTCGACTGTGTGACCAACGTCGTGCAAGTGCCGTCCATTCTCAAGCTGCTTCCGTTCGCACGTAGCGCGGCGCAACTCCTAGTCGCTAATGACAAATCGCCACGCATGTGGGTACGCGTACTCACAGGCAGCGACCCAGAACTCGTACTTAAGCGGCTCCAGACCACGCTTCAGCAAATGTATGGGATCACGAACGTGTTTCAAGCGCCAACGCGTCGTGAGTCGTTCCCCAGGGGCGTCTTTATCCAGCCGCTCGCGCAGCTCGAGCTCTGGTCGCATGCCGTGGCCGTCGCGGTCGCCGACGACGAGGTCGAGTGGGTCGACGCCAAAGGGGAGATTGCTGCCCATGGACTCAAGGGGACGACCCACGAGCACGTCCAGCAACGGGCTTTCAATCGTCGATTGGATCCGTACGTCGAAGATCTCATTGGTGTCAAGCCGGCGCAGCAGCAAGGCATCAAGGGTGACGACATCATCGTGGGCATCACCGACACGGGGCTCTATATCGACCACGACCAGTTTGACCAAGACTCGCGCGCCATGTACGGCAAGAAAGATATGAGTGCTCGCAAGGTCGTGTACTACTACCCATGGGCCGACTCGGTGGACCAGGGCGAAGACGTCACGTGCGGTCATGGCACCCACGTGAGCGGGCTCCTCGCGGGCTCGTCGTTTAGCGGCCAGAACCCCAACATCGGCATTGCGACCAATGCGAGGATCGCGTTCATGGACATTGGCACGCAGTCACCGTCGTGTGCTGGCCAGCAAGGGTGTCCCGTGAACCTCGCGACGCCTGGAGAAGCCGGTCAACTCCTGAACAACCAGATTGACGTAGGTGCCAAGATCTTTTCGTTCTCGTGGGGCACGGGGCAGAGTGATTATGGCGCACAGGCGAGAGACCTCGATGATTTCGTCTACAATAACCCAGAAATTCTGATTGTCGTAGCTGCCGGGAACAGTGGCGAGACGTCGGTCAATGGACGCGGCACGATCTCGTCGCCGTCGGGTGCCAAAAATGTCATCTCGGTCGGCGCGTCGCTGAACGCGGCCGCGTCGTTTACGAATTTCCCGTGTCCCAACATTTTCAACCCGAGCACGGTTGCGTCGTTCTCATCAGCGGGACCGACAACCGACGGTCGCCAGAAGCCCGACGTCGTCGCCCCCGGTATGTCGCTGATTTCCGCACGTTCCGAGAAACCAGGCTCAACGGTCAAGACGTCGCAGACGTGCTCGCTGCAGGGCACTTCCCAGGCCACACCGGTCGTCACGGGCATGGCAGTGCTGCTCTCGCAGTGGTTGCGGGACGGCTACTGGAAGGCCGGCAAGAAAGATCCAGCATACGCGATGAAGGCCATCCCCGCGGCGCTGCTCAAGGCACTGCTTGTCCACAGCGGTGACTCGCTCTCGCGTCGCATGGCTCGGTTCCCGTCGGGCCCCGTGTCGTGTGGCACGATCGAAAGCATGGCGTTCCCGCTGTCGTACCCGGACCTGTACCAAGGCTACGGCAAGCCCAACATGTCCAACATTGCCGACTTTTCCGCGGCGTCGGCGCAGACACCGACGCTGTACTTTCTACCAAACTCGACGACCGGCTCGGAGCCTTCGGTCGCAAATGGTAAGGAAGTTCGGATCTCGTTCACCGTGCCCAAGGGTGTCGATCTGAGAGCCACGATCGTCTGGACCGACCCGCCGGGCTCGATCCAGTCGACCATCCAGTTGCAGCACGATCTGGATCTGTCGGTGCAGATCCGCAACTCGTCCAAGGTGTTTTATCCGCTCACAGCCGAGAACTCGACGAAGCGCGACTCGCGCAACAACGTGGAGATGGTCCAAGTGTCGTACCAGCAACTGCTGGACGCACTCTCGTCCGATGGCAATGCCTCGTCGAACGTCGTCCAAGGACCCTCGGGCGAGATCGTCGTGGACGCTATCATCTATGGACGCAGCATCCTGCTCGCGGACGCACAGGCGTTTGCCTTTGTCGCGTCGTCGAGCGTGATCGGCACGACCTCGGGCTCGGCCGGTCCGCGTGGCCCAGGCAAGCGGGGCGGAGGCGGCACGTCCGGCATGACCGATGGCGACGCGAGCTCGCCATTGGACGCGGCGTTTTGGACGCCCTGGAAGATTGCCGTCGCTGCCGGCGGTGGCTTGTTGATCATGCTGCTTCTCTCGTGCTGCTGCAGCTGCTGCTGCAGTCGTCGTCCCTCACCGCAACATACATCGACCGTGATCATGCCGCCACCGCCACACAACATGGGCTACAACCCGTACCAGACGCCTGTCCACGGCCATCGCCCGCAGCTGCAGTCGGTCGAGAACTGTCCGTACTGTGCGTTCACGTGCGATGACGCTGTCGTCATGGTCCGCCATGTCGAGCACATGCACGCCGACGGCGGTGTGATCGTCCGTGGCCCAGGCACGGGCAGCTTTGCCCGCCCGCCAGCCATGCAGACCTCGGGGGCCAATGACTACCCGTACCAGTTTCAGCACGCCCCGCCGCCGCCGTATCAGCCGACGCAGCCGCCGTACCCAACGTACAATGACCACCAGCACATTGTGGCGCCCGTGGGCCACAACGTGCCGGGTGCGCGAGCCGACGAGCGGTGTCCTTTCTGCACATTCACGTCCACGGACGCTGTGATCCTTGTCAACCACGTTGAGAACTTCCACGGCACCCAGCGGATGGTGTAGCCAGTACTAGTACTACTACTTTTCTTGGGCTTTTTATATTAATATCGATAACCTCCACTTACGCTCTGGTAGTAGTAGTAGTATGCCATCACGTGCGACGCGAACGGGTCGCCATGGCCGCGGGAGCCGAGGCGGGCGTCTTCCCCTTCCCACGGCCCGCTCGCGCCTTCTTCGTGGGCGTCGGGGTCTTGGGCACAGGAGATGCAATCTTGTCCTCTGGTGGCACGGCCGCCGTGAGCTCGGGACTCGTGGGGCTCTTCGCCTCCGTCTCAGGCGTGACGGGGTGATCGTGAGACCGAAGCGACGCGAGTCGAGACGAGTCGGGCGCCGGATGCTGCTGCTTCTTTCTCTGCTGCTGCTGCTTCTTCTTGCTCTTCTTGGTCTTCCCGACGGCCACGTCCACCGCCTTTTGCTTGCCCGTGGCCGCAAACGACTTGGCGCTGACCAGCACGACGCCGACGACCAGCACGACCGTGCCAAAGACCAGGGCGACGTATTGCGGCGGCACGAGCGGATCGCCCAGCGTTCGCACGCCACCGAGCGTCTGCGCCGCCTGCAGCCGGGACACGAAGCTCTCCAGTTCACACGTCAGCGTCCACACGGCGTCCCTCGTCGTCTCTGCTTCTAGCTCTGCCTCGGCATCCAACACGACGGCCGTCGTGAGGCGCCCCGCGAGTGCCTGTGGCGTGAACGCCTCGGCCGCGAGCTGCGTCGTCTCGGCCGACTGTCGCCACTGGGCCACGAGGTAGTCTCGCCACGCCATCCCCACGTGGCCACTGTGCTCTTCTCGTTCGTAGAGAAATACAAAGAGCGCGTGACGGCAGTCGAGGTCGCGTCCCGTGGCCGTGTCATGGAGCGTGGCACGCGCGCCATTGAGCGGATCGAGAAACACGTCGAGCAGCGGGAGCTTGGCGCCACGCACTTTGCCCACGTTGCGCACGAGAAAGAGCGTGCGCTGCTGCGGACACGCCGACAGCGCCGCGGCCATGTCATGGCGCAGCGTCTGTGTGAGCGTGTGGGTCGCCAGCGACGACGCGGCGGCGTCGGCGAGGTCCAGCACGCGCACGGCCGAGGCCGCCTCCACGGTGGGCGAGCTGCCCGTGAGCGCAGTCGCGACGGATGCTGCAAAGCGGTCGAGAAGAGACGCGCGAGAGGAGATGGCAACGACCGCGAGCGGCTTGCGCTGGCTCGCGTCCAGTTCATTCGTGATCAGCGCATCCGTGAACGCGTCGAGCGACTTGGCGTGGGACGGGAGACAGCGTGCGAAATGCGCGTCCACGCGTCGAAGCAGCGCGTCCCCAGCGAGAGACTGACAGGAGTTGGAAGCGCGAGCGACGGCGCACGAGGCAATCGCAATGGCAGCGCCGCAGACGCGCAGCAGGCGCCGCCAGCCGCGGCTCCCTATTCGCATATTGGTGGAGATCGCTTTATCCTGATGGTGAGAAGCTCAAGAGGTGGCGGTTCCATCGAATTTGGACATTTACGACACTGTTAATATTGTCGGAATCTATGAAATCCGATGGATACATCCTGAATATCCAGTCTTGTGTCGTCTGACTCAGCGGATAGGGGAAGCGGACGCCCAAAGGCCAATTGTCTGATGCCTGCGGCCACGCACAGTGTGCCAGCTGGCAGTGTCGCGACAGATCCACAAGACGGTGGCCGCACGACACTCCGAGCTGGATGGCGTCCAGTATGAGGCGTGCACACGATCGTGTGTGACCTGACGACCACTTCCCAACGAGCCGCACGGATCACGTCCGCACGCCATGCTTCCGTCCACATCGAACTCTCGGCGGACCGCGCGGCCGCTGAAGCTGGCCAATGTGGACATCATCCACAACCGCAGCCACTCGACCGCGCGGTCGTCCACATCAGTGCCGTCGCCGCGTGGTCGCCGCAGCCTCGCAACGCAGCTGCGGTATTTCCTATGCGGCTGCGGCCTGCTGTATGTCGTGCTCCTATGGTACTCCAGCTCCTGGACGACGCGCGCGACGACCGGTCAAGCCGTCGTCGCATCTATGCGTGCCGCTACAACGACGACAACGACCACCGAAGGAGCCATCTTATCCCAAGCGCGTATGACTACCGAGATCCACGCGCCGTCCACACCAGCGCCGGGGAATGATGAGATGCCAACACACTTGGCAACCACAATGTGGACACCCGCGCCGTCTTCTTTAACAGCCACATCTCACCAACTCCCGCCCACATCACCGTCCAACGTCGTGGATATCGCATGGCTCCGCAGTTTCGTGCTCACGACGCCGGAGGAACCCGGGGAGGCGACTGTTGCTCCCACGACGGTGCCACTCTCGCTTGAGGACCACACGGCACGCATGCAGGAGCTTGAATCCTCGCGGCAAACGCTGACAATGTCTGTGGACATGCTGAAGACCCAGCTCGCGAAAGTGCACGAGGAGCTCCAGCGCCATGCAGCGATCATCGCTGACGAAGAGGACAAGCAAGTGCGTCCGCTGCCGCGTGGTCGTGGTCGCGAACCCTCTTCGTCCACTCGACCACGCAAGTTTGTATGTATCGGCTGGCGTGCTACACGTGGCTGTGGACCGCGCGGTCCACGCGACCCCCGCCATGACCGCACGTGCACGCAGCGCGTGTCGGCGAACGCCGCTGGGTACTGTGAGATCCAAGACGTCCACACGCAAGAACGGTTCCGCGTCATGGAGACGTCCTGCGACACGCTGCGGAGCATCGCACATATGAGCTGCGCCGACGCGCCGCGCTTTGCCAACTTTTCTGTGCGCGCCAACGAACTCTTGTACCAACAAAACCAACAACACCAGCGAAAGCAACCACCAAGCCCACCAAAGGAACAATCGCGGGGCATCGTGATGGTCGTGTACCCCAAAATGCTACCCAGCGCGTACGCGTCGCTGCGCACGCTGCGACGGCTGGCGTGCACGCTTCGCGTCGAGCTCTGGTACTCACCCAGGGAGTTGCAAGACCCAGCGACCCACCCGATCGTTCATGCCATGGTATCGCAGTACGGACCCGTGACGCTCCGCGCAATTGAAGACGCAAGCGTACGCGGCTTCACAACCAAGATCCACGCGATCCGCCACTCAGCATTTGACCACGTGCTGTTCCTGGATGCCGATAATGTGCCAGTCAAGGACCCGACGTATCTGTTCACGCTGCCGCAATACGAAGCCACAGGGGCACTGTTTTGGCCCGACTTTTGGCACCCCGACCACACGATCTTTGCTGTCCACAACCGCTCGCTCGTGTGGGAATACCTCGACCTGCCGTTCATCGACATGTTTGAACAGGAGAGTGGCCAGCTTGTCGTGGATAAAACACGGTCTCAAACGGCGTTGGCCATGCTGGAGCTATTGGCGTTCCACCAACCGAATCTGTTGGAGAACTTCAAGATTGTTCACGGCGACAAGGACCTCTTTCGCCTGGCATGGCTCAAGTCCAACTCCAGTTTCTATATGGTAACTCACCCGCCGGCGGTCGCGGGCAATGTCTTGGGTGATATGTTTTGCGGGCAGACCATGGCGCAGTTGGATCCCAACGGCGAGCTCCTCTTCCTTCATCGCAACGCGCAGAAGCTCCAAGGGCGCCACGCTAAAACCGCTACCCCTGGCTACATGCAAGTGGTCGACAGAACTGCCAGGACGCCGACAGAGACCGAAGTGGATCCTGAGATCTGGACTCACTTGCAGCAGTTCAAGCCGACAGCGACCCGCGCAGAGTACACGATTGAGATCTACAAGGGCTCGGCCAGGTTTCCTGCCAACCAGTGGTGCTACGGCAAACCGTCCCTGGCGACCCCGCACTTCGATACCGTTCCATTTGCCGATTTGCCCTCCCGGGCCATTGAAAGTGAGATTATTGCGTACGCAGTTGAGGCCACGGATCTCTTGCGGGATGCGGCACGCTTGAAAAGATAGAAAGTATGAAAGCAAACATGATGACAACAAACGTCCGCGAACGACGCTGTGCCGATTCTGAGTGTGGATACTACGAAATCACAGTGACCAGTTATAATACGAGACACCGTTTTGATTTCAATCCGTCCATTGCACGCCATTGGTGTTGTGAGCTGACACTTGTTCGGTAAAATAGAGTAAAGACTTGGAGCTTTTTTGGGGCAATGCTACAAGTAGAGTCACTTCACTTCAATGAAGTGGCTTCATACGCCGTGGAAATGGGTACACGTCCGAAACTCAATTGTAATAAACGGATACCTCTCTACATAAATGCAATCACAGAAGCTAATGGACAGCTAAGTGGCAGTATACAAAAATGTAATTAGAAATATACCCAATCGTGGACCTCCATGGATG
Organism: Pythium phragmitis; assembly: GCA_023335925.1. Lineage (NCBI taxonomy): Eukaryota > Oomycota > Peronosporomycetes > Pythiales > Pythiaceae > Pythium > Pythium phragmitis. Next base: position 27,680 of record JAADVZ010000108.1, on the reverse strand, counting down.
AATCCCAACGAGACGATTGCGATGTGTCGCCAGAAATCCATCATTTCTGCAGTGGCCCCAGGCTCATCGGGGCTGGCTCGCAGTCCCAGCCTCGGACTGCGAGCCAGCCCCGCTCACCCGAGAGCTAATAATAGTCATGTTGTGGTGAGAAGCCACATGTGACTTGCGGCCAGATCATCAGATTCTCAGGTGGACATTCGTTCCAAGGAAGAGATCTTGGTGATGAAACCCTGTAAGTTTTGCCCAAGGTCACATGGAAAGGATCCCACGCAAACGATAAAGCAGGGAATCTGTAAAGAGCAAATCGACCCTCTGCCATCGAACTTGGCTGGGCCATTGAACTTCGATGGCCGAGTCTCATTTTGCCCTGTGTAGCACTCTCCGATTGGAATAGCTACGTGAGTTACGGAGCACAGCGCAACGGAAGTCGGCGACGTCATTGTCGGCACTGCAGGTTTCTCCAATGCAGTCGCATCGTGGGTGTTACCAGAATCCGAATACATGTAGCGCTCTCAAGTATGTCGGCTCAATTTTTTATGGCTTTTATAAATAGATATATAATATGTATACAATGATTATCCAGGTGATGTAAACTGGGATTTGAAACAAGATAAACTGTTATAATAATTTAATCGCGATGCTCGGAGGCGCGACAGTCGGTGAGGGTTAGGTTCAGCATGTGGTTTGCTGAACATGCCAGACTTTGTATGGTATTGTTACACTATAGGGATAGGTGCATTCAGCCACTGCAATGCGACAACTGGCTCTTGGTCCTGATTTGTTGAGCCCAGCTCCTCGGCCGTACCGTCTGTTTCGGATCGCACAGTTCGCCAGTGTTTTCACTTCCCCAACCCGCCACCAGGTGCTTGCGACTGCAGTTCCATCGCCGTCCACTCTGCGTTCGGGCCTCTGTTTTCTTCCCACGCCTCTGCACGTTGTGTGGGTCGGTGCATTCGACGTTCCGCAAAGGAATTGCACGCAGAGTCCAAGGGTATAACCGAGCGTCCGTAGAGAACCCCAGTCCTCTACCGACACGAGGCCACGCGCTTGCTTTACGTACACTCCACGATACCGCGGGGCATCCACATCGATAGCCCGAACACGCGTCGACCCTCTTAACTCGTCGTAGGTCTAACCGCTCAGAACGGGATAATCCACGAGCATGCGGATCGCAGCGTCTACACGTTGGCTACTTGTGGCCGCGGCTGCGGTCGCCGTCCGCGCGGACGAATCCGAGACCAGGGCTGGTGTCGTGTCGACGCCCGCGTCGAATATCGCCGTCAGCGCGCTGACCGTGACCGCGCCCTTCACCTTCAACACGCCGTCGCCGTCGCCGTTTCAGTTTGTCACGACCACGCCGTCCTCATCGACCGTGGCACCAACGACCGCACCGGCGGCCACGACCGCTCCGTCCACACCGACGACCGCACCATCAACCTCGGTCGCTCCGGCCTCGTCGGTCAAGCCGTCCACAACTCCGTCCACCGCCCTCCGGCCGTCCACATCGCCCACGACCTCGGGCAGCATGGCGAATGGCGGCTCGACGCCGACGGTTGGCGCGCCCGTGACATGCGCGTTCCGCTTCTCCATGCCGGCCGCGTCCAACCTCGCGACCGAACTCTCGCGGCTCGCTAAGTCCCAGACCAGTCAGAAGCAGACGAACGACGCGACGTCCACACCGAGCGGATCGAGCAACTCGACGTCGTCCACAACGGACGGCACGACCACACAGGGCGGCGGCGGCAGTGTGACGACGCCGACCAACAATGCGACCCAGACGACGACCGGCTCGGGGGCCATGGACGTGACGGTGCCACCGGACACGACCATGACGCCCGCGATCATGACGCCCGCGACCACGACCACGCCTTCCACGACCACCAAGACGCCGTCCGTGACCACCAAGGCGCCGACCACGCCCACGGTCACGACCAAGACGCCGGCGCTGACCACGAGTGCGCCGTCCCTCACCAGTAAGCCGCCGTCCTCGGGGTCCACGGACGGTCGCCGCCTCCAGTTGGCTGCCGACACGGGCATGACGCCGTCGCCGGCGCCGACACCCACGACCAACAAGCCAACCACGACCACGAGGGCGCCCACCGCGCCCACGACCACGGCGCCGGCATCGACCAACGGCAGCGTGGCCACGCTCGCGCCGTCCCCGCCGACCACGACCCCATCCTCTGACTCGTCGGGGGCCGGTGCGCCCACGCAGTCGCCCGTGACGCTCGCGCCGTCGGCCGCGCAGTCGTCGTCGTCCTTGGCCGGCCCGACCGTGTCCGTGCCCACGACCACGACCGTGGTCACGGGCGAGTTCGCGTGTGACGCCACCTTCTACGGCGCCTGGGCGCACCTCGGCCTCACGTGCGGCGGCGCCCCACTGGACGTGCAGGCGGCGGTCGCGCAGTCCCAGTGCCTCATCTACGCCGGCGTCCAGACGGCCGTCGTGGAGCTCAAGATGTGCCTGTCGCTGTGCAAGATCCCCAAGTGCACGACCAACGGTTCGTGGGACTATGCCTCCGACGACGGCCTCTCGTCGCCCGTGTACGACAAGTTCAACTTTGCCGAGCTCGCCAAGTACCTCGGCAAGCAGCAGCTTCTCGGCGGCGCCGCGTCGGCCGCCTTCTCGAGCCTCACGCTCAAGTCGGACCGCACGTGCGCTTACGAGAGCGAGTCGTCCTTTGGCACGTGCCAGTGCGAGAACCTGCTCGTGGACGGCACGGCCGGCTCATCGCCGTCCAAGGCCACCAAGGCGCCGACCGCGCTGTTGCCGGTCGTGGACAAGGGCCTCGGCGACGCCAACCACTGGGGCGACGGCGTGGCCAAGACGGCGATCGACAAGGTCAGCATTGCCTCGGCCGCCATCGGCAGTAGTGCCGCGGCCGTGTCCGTGGCCGCCGGTGCCGTCATGTCTGTGGCCGGCGGGGTCATGAGCACGGGCGCCGGTGTGGCCGGTGGTGTCTCGGCTACGGCCAGCCTCGGGCTCGCCATGGTGGCCGTCGACATTTGCCAGTTTAGTGTCATGGTGAACCAAATGAACCTTGACGCGACGCCGCGGCTTCTCCAGGAAATGGGCAAGCGCATGGCGCCGTCCACGTTCTCGTTCCTGCCGTTTGGCAAGGTCGACAATGGTACAGCCACGAACGGCACGGTCGTGAGCCGTCGCCTCATGGACGTGACCAACACGAACCAGACGCTCGGCATGGAGCGGTACGCCGCGCTCATTGGCGTCAAGGTCGACATGCTCTTTTACCTCACGCTCGCCGGCGTCATGATGCTGTGTGTCGCGCCCTTTGTGCTGTGCGCTCTCTTGGTGCTCGTGGCGTCGCCGTTTGTCGAGGACGTGCGCGCGTTTGGCGCAAAGTGGTTTGACAAGACGGTCGGTGTGCTCATGATGATTTTGATTCTCTCCGAGTACGTCGTGGGCGTCACGGCCACGTTCCAGATCTGCTACCTCATCAAGTACAACAAGCCCACGGACGCCGGCATGTTCCTCGCCATCTTTTCGCTCGTCTTCTTTGCCGTCGGCACGATTCTCTATGGTATGTGGGTAGTCAAGCACCACGAAGACGACCTCCGGGATCTCGGCACGAAAGACCACTTTGAAAAGCCCGTGCACGCGCGGTACGGACCGCTCTACGACGAGTACAAGTTTGAAGGCCGCTACTTCTTTGCGCCCAAGCTCGTGCTCGCATTGCTGTGTGGCGTCACGACGGGCTTCATTGGCATGCCCGGCATTTGGCAAGTCTGCGTGCTCATTACGCTCCACATTGCCTTTTTGCTCTACATGGAGGTCAAGCGGCCGTACCCGACGGCGTTTGTCCAGAAGACGTCGTCGTTTGTCATCATCATCAAGATCTCGGCGCTCTTCTTGACGCTGTTCCTCATTTCGTCGGCCACGCAGCTCCAAAAGGACATTCCCGTGGACTTGCGCGAGGGCGTGGGCTTTGCCATCATTGGTCTCCAGGTGCTCGTGCTCGTGTGTCTCATGGTGCGCCAAATGTACATTTTTTACGTCACGTGGAAGCTCAAGCGCGAGGACGACGAGAAGCGCGAGCAAGACGAGCAGACCCAGCAGCAGAGCTCGCGCGAGAGCTTCCAGCCGCTCGGTGGTGACATTAACAACCCGCACCACCAGTACAACCAGAACCACCAGCAGCAGTACAACCAGCACCAGCAGCCCAACCAGTACAACCAGTACGGCCAGTACAACCACGTGCCCATCATGGACGGTGGCCGCGCGTCGACGCCGCTGCAGCCCCAGTACGGCGGCCAGCAGACGCCCAAGCTGCGTGGCCTGCAGCCGGCACCGCTGCCGGCCCAGGGCGGCATGCACGGCAACGGCATGCGGCGCACCCACACGGTCGTGGTCCACGACGAACCCACCAACTCGTTCCGTCGCCCCGCCGGCAACGAGATCAGCCTCTAAGGAAGAAGGAGAGTACGTTAAGAGAATCCCCCCTCCCCCGCGAAGCTAGCGGCGGACACGGAGATCGACCACCCACTGTACGTAGTGGAGAGAACCCCCCAATTTTGTCGGCCTTTTTTCATATTTGAGCAGCAACGTAGTTACGTAGAAACCCACAAGAGCCTTGTTCTTTCCTCTCACGGTCCCTACCTACTTCTCTCTCTCTCTCTCTTTCTCTTCATACAGTGGCCTGGAAGACTTAGCGGATCTTGCGCATGTCGTCCTGGATCTCGGCCGTCGTCTTGCCCTTGGTCTCGGGCACGTACTTGAGCACGAACACGAGCGCGAGCACGAGCGACGTGCCAAACGGCACGAATGAGTACTCGTTCAGCGACGACTGCAACGTCGGGAAGACGAGCCCGACGATAAACGAGCAGACCCAGTTGACCATGGTCGCGATCGACATGGCCGTGGGCCGTGGACGCGCGGGAAACATCTCGGCGACAATGAGCCACGGGATGGGCCCGAGGCCAATCTCGAAAAACCACACAAAGCACATGACACCGCCGACCGAGACCATACCGGCGAACGGCAGCAGCTTGAGCAGCGCGAGCGTGAGCACGACCGTCGAGACAATCATGCCGACGGTCGAGTAGACGAGCAGCGGACGCCGTCCTGCCGTGTCCATGAGCACAAGCGCAACGCCCGTCGAGAGCACATTGACAATCTGCACGAGCGTCGTGCCCACGAGCGGGTTCGCGAGTCCGACATTCTTGAAAAACGAATTGGCGTAAAACATGACGGCGTTAATACCGGAAAACTGCTGCGCGATCTGGAGCACGACGCCCACGAGCAACGGGAAGCGGATCGACTTGTCCGTGAGCACGGCCCAGAAGCCCATGTCGCCTGACTCGTTGTCGCTCGCCGAGCAGATCGAGTCAATCTCTTCGTACACGTCGTTCGAACCACGCAGGCGCCGCAAAATGTCGGCGGCTTCCTTGGGCTTGTTCTTGGTCAGCAGCCATCGCGGACTCTCCGTCAGCCACGACGACAGCGCCATTTGGAGCACGGCCGGGGCGATCGTAAAGCCCATGAGGAAGCGCCACCCGGGCTGCGCGAGTCCTTCGCTCGGGCCGGAAAAGCCAAACGCCAACAGCGACGCCGCGAGAATGCCAGTGACCACGCCAAACTGGTAGCCCGTGCCGAGGGCGCCACGCAAGTTGGGCGGCGCGAGCTCACCGAGGTAGAGCGGCACGACGACGCTCACGGTGCCGGCCGCATAGCCCACGATGAAGCGGCCGGCAATGAGCATGTAGATGTTGGCGGCAAACGCCATGATGGCACCGGCCAGCACAAAGAGGAACGAGTCGACGATCAGCGCCTTCTTGCGGCCCAGCGCCGTGCTCATGCGACCGGCCGTGAGCGAGCCAATGGGTCCGCCCACGGCGAAAATGGACACGCACACGGCCCACTCGAGATCCGAATGGCCCGGGAAAACCAGATCCTACGAGATCCAAGTGAGACCAAAGAGAGAGATGGGTACATTTCCCCCCCCCCAGGAAGTTGGGAAAATCCAGATGACATGAAAAACGGTTAGACGCCTGTTCCAACAAAACCAACGTTGGGGAGGGTGGAAATACACGTACCGGGTTGAGTGCACCGGTGACGCCCGTGTTGTAGCCAAACTGGAACGCGCTCATAAGCGCGACGCAGCACGAGAGCAAGAGCGGCACAGTGTAGCCTGGCTCGGGGAATTCGTCGGCTTCGCCCAACAATGGCTGGTCTTCGCCGCGTTGCACAAGGTTCGTGAAGCTGCCCCACGAGGAACGCGACTTGAGGTTGGAGAAGCTGCGTTCACGGTGGAACGATTCGCGACGCATACCAGGAAGCGCGATGAACGGGAGCTCCTGGTAGAGTCGCTTCTGCTCCTCGACTTCATTGTGGATCCAACCATATCCAGAGAGAGAATGAGTTAGTCCAGTTGCCCAGAGCATTTAAGACCACACAAAATCGGATACAAGAGAGCGTACCATAGAACTGGAGGTTCTGCGCTGTGTTGGAGCGCTTCTTGAGACTCTCGGCATGCTTAACGGCGTGCCATGGGCCGTTCTTGGTGCCGAGCGCCACGTCGCTCTGGCTGTGCTGCATGGCGTTGGAGTAAGTCGGCAAAGGAAATAGTCGAGGGCTGCTTGCGTCTAACGCTCCACTGTCCAGAGAATCCAGAGAGTCGAAGATCCAGATAGTCCGGAGCTTTTCCTGAACTGCGACTCGCGCGAACAGGCGAAGAAGAACGATCGCCAACAAGTTGTTAGGCAACAACAAGAAGAAGATCGGGTCGCGTCGTCGTGACGGCCACACAACGTCACCCAAGCAACTCAAAAATAGAATTTATAGCGGTTTTGTCGTCCGACTACTTTCCCCAAGTTTGGAACGATCAATAATGCCCAGGCTTAGCAACATTCAGAGTATTCCGCATATAGGATTTGGTATAGCAAGCAAAATGTGAGACAAAGCAGATCCAGTCAACTAGAGGTTGCACGAAGGTAATGAAATCTTTGAGGCCAGCTTCAACGATGTCACTCCTTTAGACTCCCGCTCAACTAGTGACATCCGGAGCGATGGCTTTATCCGGCGCGGAAGCCCACCAGGAAACCGAGGGCAAAACCGCTGCCTGCCGGCATGCTGTACTCGAGCACCTTCATGACCTTCTTGTAGACATCGTCGACGTCCTTGGAGTCAAACACTCCGTCCTGTGGATCCCATCATCATCCCAACCGACTCAGTCAAACCGGAACGGACTAATCAATCCTCCCCACACTATATACGAACCTTGTTGATGTCCAGCACGCCCATGACGTCTTGCTCAATCTTCTTGTGGTCCACATTGATATACCCGGCGTAGCTCGCGCACTGAAAGAGGATAAACACCGACCCAAGCGCAACCGCGCCGACCTTGGAGACTTTCTTGAGGGCAAAGCCCGAACAAGTGCCCATTAGAAAGCCCCATGAGACCTGGCCACCTTTGCCGGACGCCACGAACTCGTCGAATTGCTTTTGCACGTCGCCCATCTGGGAGGGAAGCGCGTTCTGGAGTGTTGCCTTGTTTTCCTCGATAAACGTCTCGACTTGCTTCTTGAGCTTCTCGAGTAGATCGTCCGAGTCACTACCTTTTGAGCTGCTGCTGGACGCTGCATGGGCCTGGCCACTTTCGCTCATGGCGCCTGCGGCACATGCTCCTGTAGCGAGCAGCGTCGCAGCCCACTTGGCCATGAGCAAGACATCCTCCGCGTCGTTGTGGCTGCGGGTCGGCTTGACCTTGCACTGGACAGTGTGCTGCTTACCAAATTTGTCCACCGCACTACACGTCCATCCACAAGCACACATCCTGTAAGCCTCACCAAATATTCAGTCAGTCATAGTGCACAATGGGGACACGCACATGGCCTGAACGATGGGCACGATCTCGTTCTTGCGTGTGAAGATTGAGCGCGAGTGGGCGATCGGGAGCTGTCGCGCCACGCGGAAGCGCTCAATGGAGCCAACACTCAGCTGCACCGAGGACTTGGCTCGGAGCTGCACGAAGATGCTGCCTGTAGGATATGCCGCCGCGCGCGTCGCTCGCCGTGCGCTGCTCAATATCATCGTTGGGATTGTCGTTTCTCCGCGTCGGACTTGAGAAAATGACACGCGAACTTCTGCAACACAAAAAGCTGGATGGCTTGACGAAGTGGACCACATCTATTACCTCTTCTGAGTGACTAAGGAAGGAAATAGTGACTTCAAACATTCTGCGAACACACGTCGCAGAGACATCTTTCCTTTATTCACCTGTTAGAGAAGAAGCCGCTGCGGGATGACCATTTGCTCCCATCGCATGAGCGCACCACCGACTTCTGTAAGTAGATACGCGGCGTGCTGTTCGCTGAGACAGGTAGTCGAACCGCCGTATTCGATCTCAATTTCTTGGGAATCCAGCTTCTCCGTGAAGCCCAAGAACAGCGTGCCTTCCTTGAGCCAGACCTCGGGCGTCGTCGCCTTGCCAGGAGGTGTCTCGACGACATGCGGCTTCTTGTCCAGCACCTCCATGAGCGTGATGGTGGCACGCTCACCTGCGTCGGTTTGGTACTCCATTTGGGAGTGCATACTGAAATAGCGGATGTGGAGCCGCTTGTCCGGGTCCGGCCTATTGCGCACAAAGATGAACGTGTCCTGACTGACAAACTGCACGACCTTGCACACGACCAGTGAGCTGTAGAGCCGTGCGTTCTGCACGGGGTCTTTCAAGGCGTGCCACGTCACGCGCTGGATATCGGTGAGCGATATGCGTGACATTGACACGCGTCGAGCAAATCGGAAGCGCAGTTGCAAACGGTCTTCTGGAGTACGCACAACTGCGTGCTGGGCATGCCAGCCTAGACAGAACGTGTCCTGGATGTTCAATCCCGAGAGTGGAGTCTTGAAGCCATCTAGAAGCCGGCGAACCTTTAAGAAGCACTCGCGGGTGAGGTTGGCGATCGACTCTTCGGGCTCGGGCTCGTAGAAAAGCGGGTTCTCGTGGTCGAGGAATTGGACCCAATGGCCAGCGGGCCGTCCGCTTCGTCTCGAAGGGTTGCTAGCGTCCGTGGAGTCGTGTCCACTGCTCGTGGATGCGTCGTCCTCGATGCTGATATCGCTTTGCTCCGTTTCCATTGGGGCACCAGGTTCCCCCAGTACCGGCGGCGCTGTTGGTTCGTTCACAATCTGGTTGGTCGCACTCGCGACAATCTTCTCATACTTCTGAAGCTCGAGCAGCGTTTGTCGTAGCCCATTGCGCTCGTCCAGCAGCTCTTCTTTGATGCGCACGGCGTCTGCATACATCTTTTGCCGTGCTTCTAGGGAAACTCCACTCGCAGGCGGCGTCTTGTCTGGAGCATCGAGTGGTTCATCGCGCAGCCGGAGCTTTAGAAGCTGCTCGTAGAGCTTCGCCTTGAGCTGGCGCTGCTGCTTCTCGAGCGCACCCAGGCGCGAGCGCTTGCGCTCTCGGCAGCGCTGCATGGCTTCACGGTGGCGTAGCCGCTTGGCCGCGGCTGTCACGTCCGGCGGCAGTTCCGGCTCGATCTCTGCGTCTTCTTCGCCGTCATAGTCATCGGCATTACTCGGCTTGTACTGAACGCCCGGAGCCATGAGTGGTGGCAGCATGTCGGCGACGACCTCGTCGATCGTACGTGAGACAAAATCGTCGTCCAAGTCGTCTACAGCGATCGCGGAGAGCCGCTCATCGCTGCGCGAGGTGTTCATCAGATCGACGTTCAGCATACCGGACTTCGACGAATTCCCTCAACTGTGCCGTACTTAGGAGGGACTACTTGGTGCCTAAAAAAGTGCCCCCAATTTGGGGGCACTGTTTGGAAACGGTTGGGATGGACCGTTGGCTCCAGCACAGTACAGTTTCCGACCAGGGATGGAACTTCCATCCCTGGTCGGATATTAATACTGTCCATTGGAACTGCGGAAATGCAACTGATCGGATAGGTAGGAGTTAGGCTCCATACACTGTAAATGCTATGCCAAGAACGCGACCAAACCAGTACGTCATCCCGGCAATGGAAGAGTGTACGAAACAACGATTCCGATTTGAGAAGTCACGAAAACGGCACTTGGGTCGACCAGGTCGTACTGTACAGTACCATTCATTCACTGTACGGTACCGGGAATCAACATTTTTCAGACATGGTTAGGGGTACAAGTCAAAGGGTTATCTGTCGATTTTGTGGAATGACTGGTGCATGCTCACGCGGACGAAGTCGACGGGCTGATGCCAAAGCAATTCTTCGCTCTCATCATCGGTGATTGCTTATTGTTGACAATGAAGCGACGGCTCGTGCCGTCCAGTTTACATTCCTTTGTCCGCCGCTGCTTGGGTCATTCCGTTCTCAGATGGGTTCGCTTCCTTTTTTCTCGCATTTTCACGTTTCTCATGGTGACCAAATATGGCCGAACGTATCCTGTTCGCGCACCGGAAAATCATACCAGTAGTCGCACGGTGATGGCGACCCACCACCACAAGAATACAGTATCACATATACAATTTTATTTTGTTTATAGTATCAGGGTTTTTGCAATAGAGCACTCACTACTAAACGCACTTCCACACACTGGTCTCAACGATTCGCTCGCGCACGCGCTTGAGCGTCCCGTGGAACTTGTCGTGGACAGCGATCGCCTCCTCCAACGCTTCGTTCTCGTCCAGAATCCCTTCGATCTGCACGACCGTCTCCACAAACGATCGGTGCAGCATCTTCTCGCGGTTCGTCACCCCCACGAGGCCATCGACGACCGGGGGCTGGCGCGCTGCTCGCCGCTTGTATTCGCGTAACTTCTCGTCCAGTTCCGCCTGGAGCCGCAGCTCTTCCTCCTCGAGCACGGCGATCTTGGCCTTCTTGCGCTGACGGAACCGCACCATGGCTTCTCGGTGTTTAAGCTGGCGGCGCGTGAGCTTTCGTGCAGGCTTGCCCGTGTTGGATTTCGATTCACTGCCGTCATCGCTGCTGAGCATGTGAGCAAGGTCGGCTTTGAAGTCGTGCGCGACCGCGTGCTGATCGACGTATGCGAGAGAGTCCTGGACGGCGCTTCGCTTGAAGAGATCCGTCGTCGTATCCAGAGCAGAAGCAAGCGTCGCCGAGTTGATCAGCGATTGCATGTACGAGGCGGCCTGGACAGCAATCATGGGCAGCGGTGGGAGATCGCAGTCAATGGGACCGACACGCGAGGTGCCGCGCAGTTGGAAGAATGAGATCGCATAGAATCGGCACATTATATACATACATGCGCTGAGACAGAGAAGGACACCGCCCTTGTGACCCAGCGTCTCGCCAACCAGTCGTGTCATGTGCATCTCATCCCATTCCATGGCCATTGCGTGGATGGGTCAGAAGAGGGAATCCATGGGGATGGACGCTACTCCTCGTCGCAGGTGCCGCTGGATCTCTTTATTCGGCGATGATTGGCTAATATAGATACAGTGGCCCAATCAGATCGTAGTGGGTAAAACAGGTGTAGGGGGAGGGGAGGTCGTCGTGCATGACTGGCCCACGTTATGCCTTGTCACACTCACAACGTGGCACCGCACACAATGCACTCATGTGTGGCTACGTCCAGAGATTTGGTCAGGCTGATTACAATTTTGTGTTTTCGTGATGGACTGTTCTTATTACAGTACAGTGTTGTCAGCCTGAGAGCCAATGAATCTGGTACCTACAGTGTGCGCCGGTAGGCCCACGGAAGCCAAAGGAGCGAAACCGGCTCGGAATCTCAGGGGACAACTTCTAACTTGGAGATTGCTGCCGGTATCAGTAGTCATACCCGAATATCTCATTGACAAATTGAGTTCTTAGGAAACTCGCTGATGTGATGCAAACAAGCGTTCGGCACGACGGCAGTCGAAATGGGTACAGTACAGATTGGAGGGACATACTATGATTACAATGTTTTTAGTTGACTGGTCCGTCGCAGGATACATCGTATCCTTGCGTAAGGACGCCGAAGGAATGATAGCTGAACTGTACCGTTAAGATAACAAAGAATCCGCGCATGAGGCACTTGGGCGAGGTTACAGCAGCACTCGGAGCACACAGGCCTTTGAGATCAAACTTTGATTTCAAAGGCCAGTGTGCTACTGAAACCCCTTTAGGCTAAAGTTTAGCCCCATGCGCGGTACAGTACCGTACAGAAGAGCATTTTAGACTAGAACATATGAGACCACGGCAAACAGAAGTACCCTTATGAAAAACCTCGAGTTGAGCTAGCATGCCAGTCATGCAGAGGGCGATCGTAGCTATTGATAGAGACCTTCAGAGTCGTCCAAAGTTGACTTGGTGACAAGAACCATAGTTTTCCCTGACGCGTTCAGTTCGGTCTTCAAAATTTGTGATTTTTTGTTGTTGTTCTGACTTGCGTGTTTTTTTTTTGTAGTTTCTTGTCGTTTTCTCCAAACTGGGTTTTTAACCCCTTAAACAGTTCAAATTTGCATTGTTTCGTGATTTTCAAAACAGCAGTTGTATGGGATCATGAAACATCAAAAGGCTTTTCCCAGAAAAGTATTTTTTTACGAAATTATGAGGCAAAACTTTACAGTCGTTTCCCAACTCGAGGTTTTTCAGAAGGATACTTTTGTCTACCGTGGTCTCATATGAGAGATCCAGAGTATTATTATCGAAAGTCTGATTGATCAGCCAATCAACGACGCTGAATCTTCACTCTCTCCCTTGTCGCATCCCTGTGGCAGCTGAGAGTTTTTCGAAAAACGGACTTGGCTTCTTTTTCCAGATTGCGACGACACTCTCCAGAATCCAGTGCGCACTGCGCATGCATATGCGGCATACGTATGCGTGGGCACTGCGCACTGGATTCTGGGGAGTGTGCCCAGCACTGGCTGTTTCCGGAGTTTGAACTAACGTTAGGAGAGAATATCTGCAGCAACCACCAATCGCTCTCACCACCAAGTCATGGCATGGCACCACTAATATTGACCTTCATCTGGGTCTGGTGAACATGTGCCTCACTCTAGTTGGAGGGAATTGAGCATACCGATGCTAGAGTCGAATGGAGTAGTCTCTCCTTCAACCAGACTAGAGCGCATCCAGTATTTTTGGATGATGATGAACGCTAGGGCATAAATCCGCATGGTACATTTTGATCTACAGGGTTTGGCATACAGGTATATGCACTCCTATAAAGATATCTGCATAGTGTCCTCTGCATACGAACACTGATCGAAGATCGGGCCACCAGACTGGTGATCCAGACATTCAGTAATGTCACTACCGGTAGATCTCATCGTGCCCAGCAAAGTGAAGATCTCCAGGGGAGACCTCCAATGAGATCTTTGCCTCACTATGCATTGTCCCTGGATGATTGCCCTGGTCCATTTTGCACCCGTCCACCTCGATTGTTGATCTGGTTCTGAAAACTCAACCATTCACCTGGATTCCCGACGCGTCACTTCGTGATTCATCGCGGGGTCCCCCTTGTCCAGAGCCTGGACAAGACAAGAAAAAAATCCAGCAAGCCCAACATACGCTCATGAATGTATCTCTCTCTCTCGTTTGCGTCATGCTGGCAGCACCACGCATTGGTGTCTCCTCTCGTCCTGTCCGCCCACCAACACGGTCGGCGACGTTACCACGTCCCGTCGCTCCACTCACTTCACCCAGCTGAAGGCCTGACGACACATTGCATTCGCTTCTCCTCGAGTCCTCCTCTATCCCAGAGGGGCAGAGGACAAATGCTGGAGACCACGGGACTCTGTCTCCATTTTCCACCACGCAAGGGGGGATAATTCCAGGGCAACCTCTGTTCACAATCAGTATAAATTAAAGCATTACGAACTCCCACGCCTTCTTACATCGCGAGGAGCTGCCGGGGCACGACCGCGTGCTCCCAGAGCAGCATAAGCAGACAGAGCTCGGTCCACATGTGCTCGCCGTGCTGCGGGTTCAGACACTCGACATAGCCCATGTACTCGACATCAATGCCCGGGTCTCGGTTTGACGGCGTCACCGGTTTCTCCGTGAACCGCATCAGCGCGCAGCCGTCCTTGAGCCAACTGCCGCTGTTGTGCACTGACGACGAAATGCCATCGTCCTCTCGTGGTGATCGGTTCATGAGCATCGTAAAGATCATTGCGCAGCGGCCCATCCGAGGGTCGGCGTCCGGCTCGTCACCTGTGCGCATCTTGTGGTAGAGTCCGAGATACCGGGAGCGACCGGCAGCCTTCTTTTCCGGTGCGTTGCGGATGAGAATCACAATGTCTTCGTGGACTTGCTGCACGAGTTGCGTGCGCACCGAGGACGCCGACGACTGGCTCATGACGTCTGGGGACGTGTAGATCTTCCACGCACGCTCCAACATGCCGTCCAGTGTCGCCAGGTTCCGCGACACGCGTCTTGAAAACCGGAAAAGCATGACCGGATCGCCGCGTTCGTTTTGCGTGAACGCGCGCTCCGTGTTCCAGCCGAGTAGGTTCGAAGTCGAGACCACGGACGGCTGCGGCAGCTGCGTGCGCGGCAGCGTGCGCAAGAGCTCGGCCATTTTCTTGAGCCCGAGCGCAATGGTTTTGCGACAGAGCTCTTCCTTGATGGGTTCATAATAGAACGGTGCTTCGTCCTCGTCGTAGCGGAGCCAGACCCCGCCGGGCGTGCGTGGGAAGACAAACATGGACTTGCCAAACACTTGCTCCGAGATGCTCTGCATGGCCCGCGCACGCTGGTCGTGGATCGAGAGTTTGCCGACGAGCTCCTGCTTTTCCAGCAAGAGCGACTCACGGGTCCGCACGAGTTCAGTGAATTGCGCTCGAAACTGCTGCGGTCGCGTCGTCGCGGTACCGGCAATGTGCTTGTTGTGCGCGAGCATTTGCAGCAAGATCTTTTGAAGCTTGGACTCTTGGTCTTTCATCGTGTCCACGCGCGTGCGCCGTTCTTGGCGGTACCGCGCCATGGACTCGCGGTGGCGTCGGCGCCGTCTCTGCTCGTCATCGGCTTGCGAAGCGCGCGCCACGATGGCGTTGCTGCTGTCGCTATCGCTCTCGGCGCGGGTTTCCGTGTCCTCGTTCGAAGGCGACGGCGACGCCGGCGTCGTCGTGGCCATGGATTCGTCCGAATCACTGGGGGTCCCAGGCGGCGGCGGTGACCGGGGCGTCGTCGCCGTGGCCCACTGGGCCGCGTCCACGTCATGGGCGACCGCGTACTCGTCCAGCATCAGCAGCGCCGCGAGGTCATCGTCGAGCTCAGGCCCGCAGAAGACCATGAGCTCTTCGCCGTTAAAGGAACGGCTCATTTTCGGCTCTCCTTCGGTTCTCCTATGACGGGGAGAGGGGAGGCAAGAACGGTTCCCTCGGCCTTTCCGAGCGTGAACACAAGGGTCGGCTCGAAGCCTCTGTTCCGATTGTGTTCGTGGCAGGGTCTAAAACGAAAGACCTTGGAAGTCCGACAGAACGACAACTCAGGTCTCCAATAACTTCGGTAATTTTTCCAGCCTGGAGAACTGTAAACAAAAGAATTGAATGAGAGTACTGATTTAATGGATAGTTGTTTCCCGCTGCAGACTGTACAGTAGTACAGTATTTTTCCTGCTGGGAACGAGTGTCTGGGCAAATTGCCTTGACTCTCGTTCCCAAACTGGGAACTCCAACGCGTTGTACGTACAGTCTGTGCGTACAGTATTGAACCTGCGGACACCACATAAATGCTGTACTGCACTCAGGGGCATACAGGACTGTACAGCAGCTGTGCCGTACACCTCTGATGTAATTTTCCGTTGGACCCCCAGACAGCGGCCACTCGTTGTTTGCTTTCGAGTCCCTCGAGCCCGCCCATCATCGACGCAGATTTTTTAGCAGTTGACGCCAGTTCAGTTCGGTACAGTGCATTTTACAAACTCAAGAGGGACTTAGCACAGAATTCCCTGCAGTTCTGCCAAAACTCACATCTGCGCCGCGCCTTTGCGCAGGGCATCGAGGTGCGTGGATAGGCCCATGGGGCCAAACCGGTCATTTGGCATTGTCCCTCGCCACTGAGAAATGTTACAGTACTTCGAAGTACAAAATGTCTTCCAACGCAACCCCAAGAAATGTGAATCAGCGTGACGGCACAGGCAACTTTGCCATTACGGTTGGATAAAATTGTTTATTGATCAAGTTTATCATTTATTGACTATGTATATGTTGGTAAATAAATATGTTTTGTTTCTCATTCGAAAATTTGATACTAGAGGTATATCCATTTTATCATATTTCTTGCACAAACGTACAGTAAAAGTCAATCCTTGAACACCACCAGGACCATGTGATGACGTGACCCGACGGTAAACTACCGGTATAATACAGCCCACAGTGCAACATAGATATGCTGTGCAGTCGCTCGTACCCAATCATAGAATAAGTGAACTACCGTAATCACTCCTATCAAATAATTCATATGATAATTGGATTAGTACTTTTTTCTAATCCACTTATGATTGATCTTGTTGCAGAAGCTGCGGCGGTACAACAAGGTGTTCCCATCGCAGCAGCGCCGCGCCGTTCGCGACCAGTAGATGGGCAGCGTGCTCGTCCGAGAGGCTGTCAATAAAGCCCGTGTACTCAATTTCAATCGCCCTTGCGTCGTCGCGTGCGATCGCGAAACGCAGACTCGAGCCGCCCTGCTTCATCCACCGCAGCGGCGGCAGGCGCGCGCCCTTCTCCTCCACCAGTAGCGGCCGCTCGAGCCGCGCTTCCTTGTCCAGCACGAGCATGACCACGCCGACGGCGCCGTCGCTTTCGTGTCTTCTTGCATTGAGACTGAAATACCGAAACCGCTTGTGGCCATGCGCGTCGGGCGAATTCCGCAGCAACACGATCGTGTCGTCGTCGAGCTGCTGGACGACATGGGCCGTCACGGCCGCGTTATTGACGCGCGCAATGAGTGCGGGCGAATTCAGAAAGTCCCACGTCTTGCTCAGTAGCTCTGCCAGCGTCGTCCGCGAGCGCGGGATGCGCTTGGTGAACCGCATTTGCAGGCGGAAGCGTCCGGAGGAGGCATCGACCAGCGCCCGCGTCTGCTCGGCACGCCAGCCCAGGCACGAGGCGATGACGTGCGAGCGTCGCGGATGCGAGAGCGAGTCGTGGACGCGCTGGATAGCCTCGAGACCGGCATGGAGAATGGCTCGAGTGGACGCCGGCGATTCCGGGTCGTAAAGCAATCTCGGTTCGTCCGGAAGAAACTCGATCCAGTGGCCACTCTCGACACCGCTCGAGGCGGCAGTCTCCCTGGCTATGGACTGCATGCGCTGGACCATGATCTGGAACGCGGCGAACCGCTGCGTGTGGCCCACGACGCTCGCGAGAAGCTGTTGGTGCTCCCTCTCCAGCGTCTCTCGCGTCCGCACGAGCTCTGTAAACTGCGTCTGTAACTGCCGCCGGGGTTGGTCACTAGTACTGTGAATCGGTTTCTTGTGGGCCAGCATCTGCAGTAGAATGCGGTGCAGTGCAGACTGCTGGGTGGTCAGCGCGTCCACGCGCAGGCGCTCTTCGTGGCGGTAGCACGCCATGGACTCGCGGTGGCGCACGCGCCGCTTCTCGTTCCGCCGGCTGGTCCGCCGTAGTGGAGGTGGTGGTGCCTCGACGGAGCACGGCGAGTCGGGACGTGACGGCGACCGCGCCACGTCCGACTTGGCCTCTTCATGCGCCAGCAGCGACGGCGGCCAGAGGGCGCTGCTGCTGCTGCTGCTCTCGCCGTCGGACACCGAGTCGTCCTGCAGCAGAAGCGCGTCCAGATGCGCGTCCGTCTCCATCTTTCGTTGTCACGACGGGTAGAGAGGATACCACGGCTGTACTGTATTTCCCACCAATCATGTGACGCGCATTTTCCGCAAATCACCAAGGTTCTTCCACGGTCCACGATCGCTCAGGGAGTGGGAGGCCCACCCAAAGGGCGGTTGTCCCTTCCGGCGCTTGTGCGTGTTTCGATAGCTGGACGTGTTCAATGACCAGCTCCGTAGCATGTCGCATATGTACCTATTTCTATTTCATTAGCTCCTTTGCGCTCGAGAGGCAGGGGAGAACTCGTGCTCCGCAGTACTGTCTTACTGTAGGATTACACGGACAGGGAGTTCCAACAGCGACTAAGATTAGAGAGATCAGCAAGTGCACGTCATGGGTAGCGCGACAGCTCCCTTGAGATCATTCTCGGAGGTACCGAACTACACTTCCGTATCTTTTGCGTCTTTTTGTTTACTTTTTATCTTCTCAAATCATGGGGAAAAAACGTATTAGGAAATCAACAGGAGGGTCTTCCTGTCGTACCTCGTTGTCTTGGTTGGTCTAGAAGCAGCCGACAAGTGTCGTCGGCGAGCCGTAGCCCAGCGCACTAAAGGCGCTCGTGACCGTCGCGGACGTCAGCCCCGAGCACCGGTCGGTCGCGATCGCGTTTCCCTTGAGGTTGAACCGCGTGTAGTAGAGCGCGTTGAAGCTCTTGTCGTCGCAGTAAAAGCCCCACGCGAGCAGTACCGACTGCGGGAAGACCCACTGGTGACGCCACACGCCGGTGATGGCGCCGTTGCCGCTCTGGGTCGTCACGAACGAGCGACTGTACCACTCGGTCTTCTGGATCGCCACTTCGTAGGCACGGCAAATTTCCGCGCGGACCGTCCAGTTGTCGACGCCGAAGATGTCGTTGGAAGTGAACATTTCGTTGTTGGCGGCCGACCCGGGCGAGAGGTTGTCCCAGCAGAACTGGGCCCAGTTCTTCCACCCACGCGGCGCCGTCTCACTGTTCGTGTCGATCGTGAACGCGCGTGAGGCGCGGCTCATTGAGAACAGCCACAACGGAAACGACGTGCACGTCGCGAGCGTCGACGCCTTGGCGCCGGACGGGGCGGCCGACCGGAGTTTGCCAGTGGCCACGTCGAAAGAGACTTGGGTCGTACTGGTGGTGGTGTTGTGGGCGTCGACGCTCGCGGCAGCGAAGGGCGTGCCGACCTCAGCGGCCTCCACGAGCGTGAGCGTGGCGACGATTGCAGCAAGAAGACCGGCGAGCCACTTCATGGTGGAGAGAAGAAGGCGTGGGGAGGGAGACCGGAGGCTTGGAGAAACTTGGAGAATGACAGCCACGGTGCCGAGTGCGCATTGACATGGACTCGATCGCCTGGTACTTTGCGGCCTTTCTATGTGTCATGGATAGAGCAGTCGATTCAGGGTGCGAGTTGTGGGGCGACCCCGCAAGTCGGCGGACAGTCACAGTACGGGCGGGCAACCCATTGACTACTGTACTGTACTGTGTTGATTATGCTCCTTGTGTCTGATAGTATCCATGGGAATGTATTGGAGCATCAGCTACTTTTTTCCACTTCGTTTTCTGACTCAGGAATAGGTACATTCGATAGACAATGCGATTTGCTATAAATCGGTGTTTTTGGATCGTTAATTGACCAACCCGTTCAAAAGTTATCATTTGAAAAGTGAAATTCTCTATTTCATTGGCGCGCACTGTATGTACTGTACCATCTCCGGACAACACACCAAATTAAGTTAGTCGGTACTCATCACTACCAATGAGAAGTGACGTTTGCTTCCTCTTACCCACGAGACGAATGGCCACTCTGTCCCATGATTTACTGATAATCATGCCTAAGAGATGCAGGGCGTGTGTGACGAAGCGCCTCTGGATCGATGCTATCACCATGTGATCGTAGAGACCACAAACTCCAAACCCAGAATCGAGATTTGCTGTAATATGGAAAGACGTAAAGATTTGAAGACGGCGACTCGAATGGCCCACAAACTTCGCACCCCCAATCGAATGTTGCTGAAACGTTAATATAGAGAGGCTTTGAGGCTGGAAGACGGCGCACTCAGAGTAGTGTGACATTCACAGCGTACAGTCAACATAACAGTGGGCGCGAACTATTTGGCAGTTGCCTGCAAGTTTCAGTATCGCGAAAGAAGCACGTATTTGATGAGAAGCAGTGGTCTCTCATACTCACTTCTATATGTCATAAGCAGCACCCACTTCCTCTTCCTGTCGCTTCAGAACCGAGCCAGCGGCCTTCGGCACGGAGGCTAACATAGTTGGTGCTCATAGAGCCGGCGCTTTTTTCACTTCTAAACGAGATCGGTTCGGCCACGGGGTTGCATGGTAATGCCTCCTAAAGAGTTCGCTCCAGGGATATTCACTCACTCCCGCTGTGCTAGCGCCAAATACAAGGATCAGAGGTGAGATGGAATGAGGGAAGTCTGATTGTCCACATGCCAATATATTGGAATCGTTAATTAATTCGATACGTTCAGACACAGCACCAGAAGGGTCCGTCTGTATGGGGTCACACGATATATGTGGCCCTCCCTTCCGCTCTCAACCAGTCTGACTAATACTAGTAATAATGTAAAGCAATCCTGGCGATTTTCGCATCCTTCGTTCATCTTTCGGAATCAAGATACAGACACTGGAACCTTCATTATGTCTATGCACAAGTCGCTTTTGTCACCCATGAAAGGGCCCAACAACTCCACGGCGGAGATTGGAACTTCAGTCCTTTGCGGCACGAATGCGATCAAGACGCTCACGTCAATAGCCTCGACGGCACGACAAGACTCTCCCATCGCACAAGCACACAGGCGACGTCAAGCAGCATGAACTGTGCGTGGCGCTCGTCCACACAGCGCATGCACCCGGAAAACTCGATTTCTACTGCGCCGGTCGTGGCGTCTTCGCGGAACGTCAAACAAATGATCCCTTCCCGCAGCCACACGACATTATGCTTTCCGGCGTCGTACTCAGGTGGAAGCCTGTCCAGCACCATCATCGACTGGCGCACAATGCCGGGCTCACAGGCCTGTGCGTTCAAGCACAAGAACCAGATCGGTACGTGGTACGACTTGTGCTGGAGAACGATTTGGGCGTTCTCGTCGATTTGCTGGGCGATCTGCGTGGTGACCGGAACGCTGTAGATCCGCGCCTGCGATGTCGGCGACGACAGCAGACCCCACGATCGCTGCTGAATATCGCGCAGTGTCGCCTGGGTCTTCGTCACAGAGCGTGAGAACTTGAAGTAGAGCATTCTCTTGGCGAGGTCGGCGTTCCAGTGGATTGCTCGCTGTGCGTACCAGCCCAGCACGTGTGCGACGTCGACCTGTAGGTGGGTGCCTCTCTCAAAGACGCCTTCGAGATGGGAAGTCAGGTGGAAGCACACGCTCACGAGGTACGCGCATTGCTCGGCAGACTCGTGCTCGTAAAAGAACGGGGCCTCGCCAGCGACAAAAGCCAGCCACACCCCACGTGCTCGCTCGCGTGTGGACGCCTTGGCTCGCGAGGGCGGTCTGTCCTCGGTCTCGGCTTCATCGTCGAGCACGTAGCTTCGTTCAAACTGCACCAGCCGGCTGAACAAGTAGTGGCGGTGGACGAGGCTCTCGAGCGCGTCGTTCTCAAGCAGCAGCTTTTGTTGGCTCGCAACCAGATTGACGTATGCGTGATCGATAGAAGGAGCCTCTTCATGCGTGCCTTGCGTGAGGAGAAGCTGCGTGAGCCGCTGGCGAAGCGCCGTCTCCTGCTTGACCAGCAGTGCCACCCGCTCGCGCTGGCGAATGCGCGACCGAGCGACAACCTCGCGATGGAGCTGACGACGCTGTGCGCGTCGTGTCGACAGAACCTCTTCGGTGACTAGCGAGTCGACGCGAACGGGCGAGGAAGACGCGCTGTCCATAGATATCGTAAGGGGCTCGATTTGTGGGTTCGGGATCTCCTCGACAGGTCCCGGGCTGTCATTCAAGTGAGGGGAGGGTACATGTATTGATCATAAACAGGTCAATATCAGATATACCTCTTATACGTGATAACTAAAGGAAGATCAGCTGTGATACAAAAGAAGATGTGAAGCTGCATTTGAAATATAGTAACCTGTGTCCGTCAGTGAAACAGCATCGCGCGTGATATGGTCAATGGACACGTCTTCACGTGGCATTCACGTCAAGGCTGCTACGCCCATCCTTATAAAGGCCACTACACTCATCCTTCAGGTTTGCGGAGGAGCAAGATATCGGACAGCCATCAGCTACACTAGATACTTGACGAGTCGGCATTTTCTAGTCCATCCTCGTTGCCCAGGTCGCTGTCGTTGCTGGCATGGAAGAGGCGGATCCGCACTAGCCCTCGTTGCAGTAACCGCTCGTACTTGTCTTGATGGGCCCGCGTTTCTTCCAGACTCGCGCGTTGTTTTTCCAGTCTCATCTGCTCTTGCACGAGCTCCTTGTAGGAAGATCGAAGTGCGGCCAGTGGATTTGCAGTCTCGTCCCCGTTGATCTCCATCGTGCTGTCTGTAGCTGGGACTGCAATCATACGTCGCAATATATCATGCAGCTTCTCTTCTTCGTGTTGCAGTGCCGCGATGGAGGCGCGCCACCCTTGCCGTAGCCGTGCCATCGACTCGCGATTCCTCTTGCGCTTCTCGCTGCGTGGGTCATCCTCCTGTGGCGAGCCACAAGTACTGCTTGCATCGCTCGACGCGACGCTACTTCTTGCGTCCACAGATCGAAGCTCACACTCTTCGAGGTGCTCATGCGACCCCAGAGCCGTGTCAATGATACTGCAGCAACACAATGCCGAAGGATCAAGCCGCGGCAAAAACTCGAGCATTTCCTTCTGGAGCTCGTCTAGGTCAACCGTCGACGATGCCATCAGAGAGAGACAAAGAGAGAGAGAGAGAGAGAGAGAGAGAGGCTGACTGGTTCGGCTGCAGATTGCACAATGGGGACACTGATTTACACAGCAGAGGTCCCCGATACTGGAAATCGCATTGCTTGCAATCGTTAATACACCGTATAGAGACACAGCTGCTGGGGGCACAACCGAGGTGCTCTTTCCGGTGCACTCCGTATTATGTCTTGTTGCCAGCTCTGATCCGCTGAGTGAATCTTACTCGACACGTTACCTAGCTTCTTCCCTTCCCACTTTGGCGTAGATGTCCACTGCCGCTCTGGCCTGAGACTGGCCGCCGCGTGTGGAATCTCTTGACGTGAACTGGAGCTTCTGAGCAGCTTGATCTGCAGGAGAAGATTTTCTGGACGGAAAACCCACGAGCGTAAAGACCAGCAATCACATCGCCTGGTTATGAACTAACGATAGATGGCTACAGATCAGCTGTATCATTTTTGTATTGGAGTTGTGCTGCACAATCTTGGCCTGCCACCGAACGTTCCGTGTCTATCATAAAGGTTACGGTCAGAGTGAGGGATCCATGCCAATCATCCGAGAATTCAGTTGCCCAGTTGAGTGAATGCGGTTGATCTGGTAATCATTCACTGTCGCCCCTGAGCAACATCCAGCCTTGATGCTGTTCTTCATTCTTATTTGAACGGAGTATGCTGTGTTTACGTCGAAGCGGTCGAAGCGAGCGACGTTACCTGTTACCTATTGTGTCAGACTACAGTATCACTGCTCTCGTGCACGGGAAGCACCCAATGACTGCAGCCACCGGCGATGAGGTGATCGAGCCCTGACCATTCACACCTGGCTAGTGGGGTGTACTGTAGCGGGAACCCACGGCAATGTTGGCGGCCGCATCTGCCGCAGGCAACGACACCCAGTCCTTAATTCCCGTACAGTCTGTAGGTGATGATCCCACTTGGCGATGCCACGTGTCATCGCACCTCGTGGTAAAGTGACCGGAGGGGGTGAGGGGGCGAGGGGGTGAATGATCACTGACTGTTGCCGACGACCGAAAGCGGCCGCCTGGCATTCGGGTCTGCTGCCGCGAGGTCGGCGGTGACCAGCCCGGCTTGGTTGTCAGACGATGATGATGATGGTGAAACTGGAGTCTATCACGCGCAATTAACGTACCTAGTAGCTTCAGAGGGGGCCTCCGCCCTACAACAAGACAGCAGGGCTCGACAAATACAATAAACAATGAAACTTGGTGATGGTGCCACACAATTATAGTGATTGCAAAACGGAGAAAACCAATAATAAATAATTGCAGTTATTGCAGTATATTTTTGTGCATAAAAGGCGCATAATTGCTATAACAGGACCTACTGTGAAGGCTAAACTTGTACAATTATTATTGGCCCAATATATTAAATTATTATTGCACTGAAACGAGCAAATTCGAGAAATAAAAAATTAATATAATACACACAATAAGTCTTTGTATACTATTCTTTGTCGAGCCCTGCAAAAGAGATGGGCCGGGGCGGTCGACAAAGTCAGCAAGCCACGGGCGAAGATAATTGCTCAAATGGACGTGCAGAGAGGCATGTTCAAAGCGTGCCGATGGATGCAGTAAGTACCTGGGAGCTGGTGCGCGAATCCATGGCTAGGTTGGCCAAAGAGTCAGCCATCTTGTTGTGGACACGGAGATGATGGGGCCAATGGCGGATGTTCAACTGATCCGGAAGGCGCCGAGCCTGAGAGTACATCCGGAGTAGTCGCGGGTTCTTGGAAGGGCGATAGTCGCGGAGTTGACCGAGGACCAGCGTACTGTCGCCGACGACCTCGAGGTTGTGCCAGCGATGTGGCTTGGTTGTCAGACGAGATGGTCGTTGGGTCCATTCAGTTGGTTATTAAGTGCAACCGATATTTACGTCTGTTGGAGTACCATCTTCGAGCAAACGGGGGGGGCACGATCGACTGGCCCCGGCCCCGCACTCACTACTTCGCTTCCCTTCTGCCGAAGGGTTGTCGGGTTCTAAGTAACTAATACACCACACACACACATACTTCGCTTCCGGCTCTAGCACAGTCGGAACGAGTGAATATCACCGAGTGATACCTCCAGAATGGTCGCCACACACTTTCTTTACCCCGTAATAGCGCTTGCGGCAGGTGGGACAAGAAGCGGTTGCACCTCGGGTTCTCGTCTTTTCTCAAACGGGGGGTCGCCGCCCTCAAGGGATGAGTCATGTCTCTGTGCTTCTTTGTGGGTTCCCCTCTGCGGAGGCTGACCACTACGCAGGAATTGACGAGCAACCCCGAGGCCGAACCGATTTCTTAAAAGAAACGCTGGCTCCATGAGCAACACCACGATAGCCTCGGGGCTGCTGGCTCCGCTCTGAAGCGACGACCACTTGGCACGAAACAGTTCAGAATATTCAGAACATTGCGGGATTGTACCGCAGTGTCTTTCGGTGGGAGCCATGCCATGTTTCAGTGGTCTGTAAGACGAGACAACGATGAGTGCAAAATGAGATCTCCCAACAAGACACGCCTCACGTGCGTGTCTTGTTCTGAGAAATACAGTAAATTCTCCGTATTTCCTGCTCGGATCAAAGCTCTTGATGGCCGTCTTTAGTTTTGTCTTCTGTCACGAGTACCCTGCGAGCCGAGTCACACTCTATGGATGCGAGCGCTCGCCCTTGATGGACAGATGCGCCATTCCGACAGTCAATACACACTATTGACTGGTGTCACTCCCATTGCCCTACTGCACGGTCGGACTGCCCACTGCGTCGGCCAACTGTAGTCCATGGATTCTTCGCTGCTCCAAACCAAAGCAGTCTCCACTCTATTTTGTGCTCAGACTGCAAGTAGCCATCAATGAAGAACTGTACTACTAGTACAGTCTCACTATGGCGTGTCGTTCTCGGGTTGTCAAAACAATGGCGTTTGTCTTGCTGGTTGTACGAGATAAGCGAACACTGTTGCTCCTCACGACTTGCGGGCTTCTTTCGCGACATGTAACGTGCAGACAACTGCTGAGTATGTACTGCGTACCGACTGCTCTGTTGACTTGCAGGCTTTCTCCCCTCTGAATAGGTGTTGCTCACCAGAGTCGTACCACCATAATTAATGGGTGTTGATGTTTCTGGACTATACAGTAGTGCATTGGATCACCGAGACGGTAAGCTGTCTCCCAATGTACTGTCCGCGGAACTATCCATGACTCACCAAGCAAAAGGAAGACAGAGGACTGACATTGTCGAACGCATCAGGCTGGAACCCCAGCGACCAGTACATCGCCGCTACGATTCGAAGATATCAACAGCCACCCTGGCTACAGCAGGATACAGAAACGAAAACCACGTTTGATTTTTCTACTTTACTTGGCCTCACATAATGTGCCTTCGCTGTTGTCTAGGTGCTGCAGTCGTTCGCATGGAATAGGCGGATACGCACCAATTCTCGTTGCAGGAGCCTCTCGTACTTAGTCCGATGTGCGTGCGCCTCTTCCAAGCTCGCGCGGTGCTCTTCCAATTGCAACTGCTCTTTCACGAGCTCTCGGTAGGATCGTCGAAGCACATTCAAAGGATTCGTCCTCACTTCCTCTGTGATTTCAATACTGTTCTGCGAGGTGGGGGCAGCAATCATGCGTCGCAGGACGCTGTGCAATTTCTCTTCTTGATGCTGCAGTGCCGCGATGGAGGTGCGCCACCCGTGCCGCAGCCGTGCCATCGACTCGCGATGCTTCTTCCGCTTCTTGGTGCGGGCATCGTCTTCTCTGGGCGTACCGATAGGACTGCTTGTATCGCTCGAGGCGTCGCTGGATCGAATGCTTCCTTCATCAGCACCAATAGATCGGAGCTCGCAGTCGTCCAGGTGCTCGTGTGGTTCCAGACTAGGGTCAAAGATGTTACAGCAGCACAACGCCGATAGGTCGATCTTTGGCAGAAACACAAGCATTTCCTTCTGGAGCTCGTCCAGGTCGACCGTCGACGATGCCATGAGGAGACTGGTTGCGTGCAGATTGCAAAGTGGGAGAGATCAGAGCAAGACCTCTTGTTGCGCAGACGGCCCATCCACCCTGACGCCGTGTTGTAACAGAATGACGCTCACAAAGAAGACCCCGCTTCGATTCAGTAGGTTGTTCTCTGGTGGGATTTTTCTCGCTTGATGGATTCAGTTGGACGCTGCACTGCGACACGGTGCTGAGGCAGCCGAGGATCACTTCCGTGGCATGGGACTGGTCATGATGGCCAGTCCCGTGATCAGCAGATCGTTTCGGAAGGGACAGCTTCATGATTGGAGGGGAATTTTCTGGACTATTTGCGTGCAGCAAGACCATCACTCCTCTCACGCCTGGTTATGCACTGACTGAAATGGCTACAGCTCCACGTGAGCAGCAAACTGCAGTGTTGTCGAATACAGCTGACAATGTATGCCGATGGTGCAGTCCTTTCATGAACTACAAATCACGGTCATGCCTTTTCAGCTTGTCCTGTACAATCACGCTCGCACCTGTAAATGCCAACTTCACTCTCAAAGGGCGTCCAACACTGAACGTTTCAGACCTCCGCTGCTATCCTAGCCGTTACGACTGCCGGTGCACCGGAGCGTTTCACTAGCAGTGGCTTGGATGCAGACGAGGCAGTGCTGAGTGCAATGTGCTTCCATTCATCATGTCAGGGTCGTTGGACTGGATTCTTCGGATCATTTACCCTGAATACTTCGGACAAAAATCACCCTTGAGCTTCTTTAGAGGCACTTTTACCGTGCTTGAAGTCCGACCTTGAAGTTCGCTTGCCCGCGTGTGTACGGTATCTAGTTTGCGGGCACGTATCACGTAAGTAGGAGGTTCAATAACTCCTCCCTCCCCTTCAGTACAGTGCAAATTCGTGAGCTAAATAACTGGGGTTTTTTTGGAAAGAAGGTTCACATTCATAGAGTCAGGGCGAAATAGCCGGTCGAGAGCTGAATAACTGGGTACGTGAAACGCCGGAGTGTCCAATCGGTATCGCAGATGTCGCCGTGGCGCCTGAACATATACCTACTGATTAGAGGAGTGAATGCTTAGTCCCGGATGTTACACCAGGAGTACTGAGCAGTACTCCTGG
>JAADVZ010000107.1:0-56762 GCA_023335925.1 Pythium phragmitis | reverse complement strand
CCCCCCCCCCCCCCCCTGAGGGGGGGGGGCATCTGAAGTAGTGACAAGCGTATATGCGCAAACGGCGGGATGCGCTGGCCAGAGCAAAGGTTCTCCACGGTTCTCTGTCGTGGGGGCACTAACCGAAATCGGATTCGACGGCACCACTCATGCCGTCGAATCCGATTCCTCTCTCAAACAAATGCGCGATCGATTCATGGCTTCAGCAGTACAGTAGGTACCCTTTTAAGTCGTCGACTTCAAGTGAGCTTGAGCCGCAAGCCAAGCCAAGCCGATTGGGCTCGCCCAGCTGGTTGAAGTTAAACAAAATAGAAATCCTAGAAACGATTCTAACGTGCGAATTTGTTTTGTCAACAACCCGAAACAGAAGAACGAGAGCTCCCGGTGGCAATCGGACAGAGCAGCGAGAAGAATGACCGCCAGGAACATCGTCGTGCGCCGCTACAAGCACGGCCAGCACATTCTGGTCGCGGAGCTGTACCGCCCCAAGGTCAAGAACGCGTTCAACGATGCAATCTACCAGCAGCTCATCGAGGCCATTGAGCAGCTCAATGGCGACGACAGCCTCCACGCGCTCGTGATCACGGGCCATGGCGACTTCTTCACGAGCGGAGCCGACATTTCACAAGGCATGAGCACTGACGACAATGGCGTACCAGTCTTACCGTCCACGAGCTGGCCCCGAAAGTTTATGGAGATCATGGTCAAGTGCCCCAAGCTGCTGGTCGCGGCCGTCAATGGACGCGCCATCGGCATCGGCGTCACGCTACTGCTGCACTGCGACTTCGTGTACGCGGTGGAACACGCGACGTTCTGGACGCCCTTCATGCGCATCGGCATCGTCCCCGAATTTGCGTCCTCGTTCACGTTTCCCCACGTGTTGGGTCCGCAGCTCGCGAACGACATGCTCATGCGCTCGCGCGTGATCGACGTGAAGCGTGCCGCTGCGCACGGCCTTGTCGGGCACGTTCTGCCGGCCAGTGGTTTCTTGGAGAAGGTGCTTGCGGACGTGGAGCCAATGGTCTCGGTGCCGCTCACTGCCAAGAGTCTCCCGGCTTACAAGTCACTGATGCGTCGCACAACTGAGCCGCAGATCCGTGAGGCCATCCACCAGGAATACCTCGAGTTAGACAGCCGCTTTCTCTCGGGCGAGACGCAAGAGGCATTCAATCAGCTTATCGCCCAGCTGAAGCCCAAGTCGAGCAAGTTGTAAACGGCTTGGCTGTTGATCCAAAGAGTCGACTCCTGATTGGAGTCGTTGGCAGAGAATGGCATGAATACAGTGTTGCGGTGAGATATACTTTTGAGTACATTTGCGACGTGTTTGTAGTCTCGTCTGAGGCATTCCTGTCGTTACTACAATGTACGTGGGGGAAATTACTGGACAATGGGGATACCACGTTGTAGTATTCCTCACGATCACCATCGCGGTAATATTACTAAACAATTCTCATTAGAAGATCAAGTGAAACTCCCTCCTTCATGCAACCCTCTGGTAATATCCCAGTCAGTGACCACAAGCGAACCACATTTTTAGCTTGCTGGACTGCGTGGCACCTGCAACTGCAAGTGACACAAATAATGCTGTTCTTTTCTCGACGTAAATTTGACCCCTAAATCCATTCATGCTATTCAATACCCACTGGCAACTCCCCCAGTTCGTGATTGAGCCCATACCAACCACAACCGCGGTTACAGCTTGCTGGACTTGGGCTTCAGCTGCGCCGCGACCTGCTTGAATGCTTCATGCGTCTCGCTCAGGAGCAAGCGGCGGTCCAATTCGAGAAACTCCTGGTGCATGGCCTCACGGATATTCGGCTCACTAATGCGACGCGTGAGCGCCTTGTAAGCCGGGAGACTCTTGGCAGTGAGCGGCACCGAGACCATTGGCTCCACATCCGCAAGTACCTTCTCCAAGAAACCACTGGCCGGCAGAACATGCCCGACAAGGCCGTGCGCAGCGGCACGCTTCACGTCGATCACGCGCGAGCGCATGAGCATGTCGTTCGCGAGCTGCGGACCCAACACGTGGGGAAACGTGAATGAGGATGCGAACTCAGGTACGACGCCGATGCGCATGAAGGGCGTCCAGAATGTCGCGTGTTCCACCGCGTACACGAAGTCGCAATGCGGCAGTAGCGTGACACCGATGCCGATGGCGCGTCCATTGACGGCCGCGACCAGCAGCTTGGGGCACTTGACCATGATGTCCATGAACGTCTTGAGCCGGCTTGCTGATGGCAAGATCAGTGCGCCACTGTCGTCAGTGCTCATGCCTTGTGCGAGATCGGCTCCGCTTGTGAAGAAGTCGCCATGGCCCGTAATCACGAGCGCATGGAGGCTGTCGTCGCCATTGAGCTGCTCGATGGCCTCGATGAGCTGCTCGTACATTGCGTCATTGAACGCGTTCTTGACCTTGGGGCGGTACATCTCTGCGACCAGAATGTGCTGGCCGTGCTTGTAGCGGCGCACGACGATGTCCTTGGCAGTCATCTTCTCCCCTTTTCGTGTAGATGGCGGCTGAATTGATTGTGAGCTGCTCGCAACCGGTTCTTTCCTTTGCGTTGGATGCGGGAAAGTGCAGTTCTCTGATGATCCTGTTTAGAGCTCGTTCTATCGTTTCTATTCACCCATTGAGACGATTCTATTCTACA
The DNA here is from genome assembly GCA_023335925.1 of Pythium phragmitis. Lineage (NCBI taxonomy): Eukaryota > Oomycota > Peronosporomycetes > Pythiales > Pythiaceae > Pythium > Pythium phragmitis. Next base: position 54,108 of record JAADVZ010000107.1, on the reverse strand, counting down.
CACATGCTGATTTACTCTCAACTACGATATCTGATATCACAGTGTTTGTATTATCTCTCAAGTACGATATCCGATATCACAGAGTATCTGATTTTTTGGATCCATCAAACAGCACCGCCGCGTCCCAGAAGCTCAAGGTGATGGCTCCTGACTCCGGCTCAGGGGAGTGCTGAGGTGGCTCAGTCATTCCCCAACTTCCGCGTGGTGACCACAACGCCTCTGCTCTGCTCTCCCCACGCGACCAACACCCACGATCTGCTCGCCCATGAAGATGCTGTTCGCCACGCCGGCCGCCATGCTCCCGACCGTCTCAGCCTCCAACACCGCCGCCGCTACGCTCCTTGCGGGCACCGCGAAGACGATTTGCGCGGTCACGGCGGCTGCCCACGCGACCGCTCACGCTGCCACGGCCGCCGCGGCTGCGTGCGCCCGTGTGCTTGACCACCTCTGGACGCGCTGTAAGCTCGCGCTGCAGCGCCTCTTTGGCGTGAGATCGCACGAAGACACATTCACACCATCGCCATCGGCCTCAGCCTCCGAGACCTCGTCGGCTCCTGCCAACGCCATCACGACCACCTACATGCCCGTGCCTACCGATGACGCGGCCGACGCCAACACGGCGCGTCAGGCCAGTGACGGCGCGTCGGCGACTCTGACCGCCCACGCCACGCGCGTGCCTGCGAACGCGGCCAAGACTGCGGCCAAGACCGCAGGCAAGACCGAGACCGAGCGGAAGCCCAAGCGGCAGCTAGTGGTGCCGCGCGCCGTCGCCGAGCACGTGGTCTCGGTCCACGACCCCCTCACGACCGCCGTCGTGGAGGAGCTGATCGCGAGACACGAAGCGCTTGGGCAAGTCCCTCACGACACGGTCTCGCAGCTGATCAGCTGCCTCCACGCGCAGCACACGACCGCGAGTCGGAGCTGCTGGGGACGGCGGATCCGCTCGTGATGGTGGACGTCGTGCTGGGTGCCCTCGAGTGCCACGACATTGACGTGGCCGCCGTGCACACCGAGCTCTCGCGCCACTGGATGCGGTGCTACCGCATAGTGTGGCTGGAGCACTCGCGCTTGGAATTCGAGCGAGAGATGGACGAGATGGCGCAGGAGCTCAAGGAGCTGCGCCACTCGATCTCGTTCGTCGACGCGACCGCCTAGTGCGACCACCCAGTGAAGATGAAGAAGGAAACGACGACAAGAAAAGAAGGCTCAAGTTTAAAAGGAGAAGAGAAAAACAAGAAGGAATGTAGGAACGTAGGACGCAGACAGTCGAGGCCCCATAGCCGCCATCTTGTATCATAAAAACTGTATTCGCTGATGATTATCTCTCTGCCCATTCCCATCTCTCTGATCAAATACTGAACAGTCGCTTGAGTTTCGCTTTATAGCAGTAGATTGCAAGAGCAAGACATGAAATAGTGCATAATACGTATTGAACTAATAGATATTGGATCAGTTCATTTTCGCGCTGTAGTAACGAACGCGAGGACACCGAAGCCCAGGACATTCGCGCCAACGACGTACCGCACAGCCGCTTGCGTCCCCCACACCGTTGCCGTGCCGTTGATCCCGCTGCAATGGTTGAAGTGGGTCGTCTGGATCGTTTCCACCTCACGAGGGTCGACGTGGTGAAGCAGCATCTCCATGATCTGGCAGCTCGCGTACGGATCGTCACTGCAGCGCTGGAGAATGGACGACGCGAGCACGTACGCAGGCACATGCCCCGGATGCCAATTGATCGCGCGGCGTAGGCAGTTCATACTGGTCGTGGCGTTCCTCTCATACACAAGGACGGCCTTGGCGAGCAGCGTCCAGTCTCTCGCTAGATCATTTCGATGCGCAGTGCGCAGTGCTCGTCTCAATCGCGCCCAATCATCATGGGAGAATTCTGCTTGCCACGTGGCGTCGTTCGACCCGGGAGAGGCGAGTGCGAGCACATTCTCTTCCAGTTCGAGCAGGTACAGCACCAGCTTGCTTGTGGGTGCGCTGGCCATAAACTGGGTATCTAGGGCGCTCATGTTCTGTACTAACACGTTGCGCACAAGGCCTTCGCTCGGATGGGTATACTCGGACCGTCGGGTGATCACTTCGATTGCATCCAGAGGAGACACGAATGCAAATGGACTGTCGCGTAGAAACGTCTCGCTCTCTTCGATCGTGGTGCCTTGCGCTGATCCAACCCAGGAGATCTCGTCCTCTTCTGGTTGGTGGCGCTCCGGATTCGCCTCGCGCTGCAATACCAACGGATCATGTACAGTGCTCATTTCCATAGCAACGTACCCGCCGATAGTGTTGTCAAAGAACGCGAACGCTGGGTCGAATGGTGAGGGCTCGCGCCGCTTGATCTCTTGGATTTGCATGAGAAAAATCGCGCACGGTGGGTGATCTTGAGCAAACGATTGGTCCTTCTTTCGATACACAATGTCTCGTGTCCACTCGTGGCGATATGATATCCAGTCTTCGTTCGCATTCATCCGCCCCGTTGCGCACGGCGCCTGCAGAAGCAGCTCGTAGCCAGACACAGCATGGGCATTCAGATCGATGTCTCGTTCCGCAGCGAGATGGGCCAAATGCGCGGCGTTGAGAGCATTTGTCTGCGCGAGCGTGAGCGTGTGTGAGTCTTGGTGCTTCTCATGCTTGGCCTGCACCGACGAGACCGCCGTGGCAACTGAGACCAAGAGGAACGCGATCCTTCTGTACCACCGATCCGGCATCGCATGGAATAGGCTTCCATCGTCCATAGTGTGTTGGCTCCCGCGTCGATTGCAGTGTCCCGTGGGATCGGTGTCCCGCTTTGTTGCAGTTGAACACTTTGGATAAAATCTCGAAAGATCACATCTCACCCATTCGGTTTTTGGGGGAACAACACGGACATCTCATCACGGGTTATATTTTGGTTGAATCAGGGTTACGCTTGACAATCAGACGACGCGCTAACCTGAATTTTGCGTTTTTGCTTCCATGAGACGGTGTGGTGTAACTTTGCGCCAGAGCCCGGACCAGAAGCCAGACTGGACAACTCAGCCACCAGTCCAGCTGAAAATGATCCACGATACGGAAACCCAAACGCTTGTTCGCATGAGGGTGTCGCAAACTTGTCCACAGCACACTAGAGCCAAGCGAATCGTTTGTCAGCGAGATTGCCTGGGCCAGGCCTTGGCCCCATACGCTTTGTAGGGTTCAAGATAGATTTACTGCACTTGGAGTCGGTCTTTGAACCGCAAACGCTTGGAATTTAAGTCTGCTGGATAAATGCATTAATGAACATGATCCGTTTCTTGACACAGACACTGCGCGGTGCTTTACCAATCGCGGCATATCACACCAGCCGCCCTCGGCATACCATGGGTGCAATCTTTCCCCACGACCATAGAACTGAAACCTGAAAGCCACGCCAGTTTCCACAACCCTATTTAGAGTCCAGACGGCATCAGGGATAGGGATGTCAACAATAGCTTCAATACCCACGGGCCGATCTGACAACGACTGCCATAGACCCGTTTGACTGTGTTTCTCAAGTGGAGTCCCCATATCTCAAGGCCCGCTCGCCACGTTTTTGAGACCCAGACCCGTACGTATGCGATTGACGTGCCTGTGTGGTTTTGTGATTTTTGTTTGGTTATATTTGATCCGGGGCATTGTCGTCGAAACGGCCGCGCCAGAAAAAGCCAAGAAACCCGCTATTTCCTGGGGGAACCTCCCGCGAGCCGACCCACTTCTCGTCTCCTCCCCACGCCAACGAGACTGCAAGAAGTTGGAAAGTTGACGGCATTAACGTTGGTGTTGGCGTCCTCCTTCTTTCCCGTCAGTGTGGCCACTTCTCCCCTCTCGCAGCGATCCCCTACAGGGCCACAGTGACAAGAGCGAAGAAAGAAAGAAAGAGAAAAAAAACGCCAACAATATTCCTTTCTTCTCGCGCGGGGGAAAGATGAAAATGGACAAACAGCAACGTGACAGCATGCGGGCGAGCATGCACCGCCAGGCGTCGCAGCGGCGGCGCGCGGCGTCCAACTACCAGACGCTCGAAGACCAGGTCGCCGAGCGCAGCGGCTCCGTGTCGGTCTCGATGGCCGAGGCCAAGTCCAACCGGCTGCTCCATGCGAATTCCAACATTGGCAACTCGACGACCACCAACAATACGAGCTTTGCGGCCTCGTACGGCGCACTCCCGACGGTCGCGCGCAGCGCCGCCGTCTTTGAGCTGCTGCAGCTCAAGTTTGGCTTCCAGGACGGCAGCGTGCGCAACCAGCGCGAGCACTTTGACGGCTGGGTGCTCAACTACGAGTCGCGCATGGAGACGCCCGACTCCCACGAGGCCGTGCGCCAGATCCACGCCAAGTTTTTCAAGAACTACATGCGCTGGTGCTCGTTTCTCCGTACCAAGCCGCTGCTCAACGCCGACGGCACGACCGGCGAGACGCAGATCGCGCTCTTCCTCCTCATTTGGGGCGAAGCCGGCAACATGCGCTTCATGCCCGAGTGCCTCTGCTTTCTCTACCACTCGATGGCCGCCAAGTTGGACGATCTCGAGCGCCTGCCCAACGTGGCTGAAGGCTCGTTTCTGCGGCGCGTCGTGCGCCCGCTCTACAACGTGGTCGCCAAGATGCGCGCGACGCAACCGGTGGGCACGGACCACGAGCACATTACCAACTATGACGACGTGAACGAGTTTTTCTGGACGCCGCGCTGCCTCGACTTTGACGAGCTCAACGTGGCCGAGGCCGTCGGCACGCAGCACCGCTTCAAGACGTTCAAGGAGCGCCGCAGCGTGTTCAATCCGCTCCTGGGATTCTTCCGCATTTACTTTTTCCTGCTCGTCATGTTCCACGTGCTCGTGGTCATTGCGTACGTCGCGTACCGGTCGGACCCGGCGCTCTACACGGGGCTCCACTTTTACGCCAACTTTTTCTCGGCGACCGTGGCGGACTTGAGGAACCACGCCTTTTTCTCGGTGCTCTTGACGGTCTCGGGGCTGCTGCTGCTCAAGGTCGTGCTCGAAGTCTGGCTTGGCGGCACGCTCATTTTCGAGCGAACGTCGTACGCCGCGGCGCTCTTTGCGCGGCTCTGCTGGCACGCCATTTTCTTTGCGCTCTTTGCCGCAGTCAATGCGTCGCCGTACGAAGTCTTGGTCGGCGACAGCAACTTGCTGTCGCTCGCGCCCGTCATCACGGGGGTCTACATGGTGCCCGTCGTGATGGCGGCCATCATGAAGATGGGCTGCCGCAAGGTTGTGTGGGGCAGCACGCTGCTCAACGGCTTTGATGGCACTAGCCAGCAGTTTATCGGCCGCAACATGGGCCAAACCTGGGGCGCGTTCCTCTCGTACGGTCTCTTCTGGACCATTTTGTTCGTGCTCAAGTTTGCCTTCAACTTGCAGCTCATGGTCAAGCCGCTAATCGGTCCGAGTTACGAGATTTACGACATCCACGCGTCGCGCAAGAATGCTCTGATTGAGTCCGAGCACAACATTGCCTTCCTCATGGCCATGTGGGCGCCCGTGGTGCTCGTGTACATTTACGACGCGCAGATTTGGCTTGCGATTCTCCAGGCGATCGTCGGCGCGTGGATTGGTATCCGCTTGAAGATTGGCAACTCGTCGCGTATGCCCGAGTTTGTGCATCGGCTCAAGATTGCCCACGCGCTGTTTGAGAAGAAGGTCGTGTCACACGCTGCGCGTGGCCATCTCTCGGTCGAGCCCATGCAGGCGAGAACGCTGTCGGACGCGGCGTCGGCTCCGGACGCCAATAGTCGCCTGCGGTTTGCCGTCGTGTGGAACGAGATTGTGAGCAGCTTTCGTCTATCGGATTTGCTGGATGACCGCGAGTCGGCGATTCTGCAGTACCAGATCTCGGACGCGGGCGCGGCCGAAGACCCCGTATTTCTCATTGCCGGTCACGCGCAAACTGCCGCCGATATCGCTGCGCGTGCTAAGGGACGACGACTCGACGATACACGTCTGCGTAAAGAGCTCGAAAAGGCGGGCGTGCTCGGGTGTGCGCTGAACGCCATCGACATTTGCTTCCAGATTCTGCGCCAGCTTCTAGGTCCCGCCGATGCACCAATCATTCAGGCTTTTGAACAGATTATCCAATCGGGCAAGGTGAACGGGGTCGTGAATCTCATGCACGTGCCGCTCGTGCGTGAGAACGTCGTGGATCTGCTCGCCAGTATCTTGGACCTACCCGAGCCAGCCATCCTGCCCAGCGCGAACGGCGGCACGCAGTCATTCTTTGGCCTGCAGCAAGATCAAGTGATTGTGATTGTCCAGCGCGTCGATGCCTTGCTCAAGAGCATGGAGCTCATGCTCGAAGAAGAGTGGATGGCTGAGCGGGTCCGCAAGTCGGTGTTTGCCACGATGACGCCCGACCTCTCGTACCAGAAGCAGCAGCTCATTGCGCTTTTTGCGGACCGCAACAGCACGACCAGCAACTCGGACAGTGACGACGACCAAAAGGCGTCGCCCAACTCGAACGAAAACATCATCTCGCTATCGACGCGGTTGTTTTTCCTCTTGACGCTGGACGCCGCCGACGCATTACCGCGCTGCCATGAGGCGCGGCGCCGCATGAGCTTTTTCCTCAACTCGCTATCCATGGACATGCCGACGATCCAGTCGATTGCGTCGATGCACTCGTTCTCAGTGATCACGCCGTACTACAACGAGTCGGTGCTCTACTCGATCGACGAATTGAACGGCCGCGTGGCCTCCAACCCACTCTTCCGCAAGGTCGAAGCCAAGGGCCGCGACCTGAGCATCCTCAAGTACTTGATCACGTTCCACAGCGACGAGTGGGGCAACTTTTTGGAGCGCGTCGGAGCGACCTCGATGGAGGAGGCGCTCGCCGAGACGCCGACCCAAGTGCGGCTCTGGGCGTCGATGCGTGGTCAGACGCTGGCACGTACGGTACAGGGCATGATGCTGTACGAGGACGCGTTGAAGATGCTTCGCTGGCTCGAGATTGGCTCGGACCAGAGTGTCGCCCACGTGGACAAGATCAAGCAAATGGATCGCATCGCCGGCCTCAAGTTTTCGTACGTGACGAGTTGCCAGATTTACTCGCAGCAACTCGCGAAAGGCGACTCGCGCGCCGCTGACATCGACTTGCTCATGCGCAAGTACCCGAACTGGCGTGTCAGCTATGTTGACACGATTTACCCGCCGGCCGGCAGTGCCGTCGAGCCGCGCTATGACTGTGTGCTCATCAAATCGGACGGCGACGAGATTGTCGAAGTGTACCGATACGAGCTGCCGGGCAACCCGATGGTTGGTGAAGGCAAACCCGAGAACCAGAACATTGCCATGCCGTTTACGCGTGGCGAGTACGTGCAAACGATCGACATGAACCAAGAGCACTACTTCGAAGAAGCGCTCAAGATCCCGAACTTCCTGGCCACGGCCACCGCCAACGGCGCCGACGTCACGATCATTGGCATGAAGGAGCACATTTTCACGGGCCGCGCGTCATCGCTCGCGCATTTCATGACGCTGCAGGAGCTGGTGTTTGTGAGTTTAACGCAGCGCGTGATGGCGCACCCGTTGCACTCGCGTATGCACTACGGACACCCGGATGTGTTTGACAAGTCGTTTGTCATGCACAGCGGTGGGGTCTCGAAGGCCAGCAAGGGCATCAACTTGTCGGAAGATGTGTTCAGTGGCTACAATGCCGCGCTGCGCGGCGAGCACGTGACCCACGTCGAGTTTATGCAGTGTGGCAAGGGTCGTGATGTCACGCTGAGCCAGATCAACGCCTTCGAGGCCAAGCTCGCGAACGGCTCGGCCGAGAGTTCGCTCTCGCGCGAGTCCCATCGTATGGCGGCGGGTATGGACTTTTTCCGACTCAACTCGATGTTTTACGGCCACATGGGGTTCTACATTTGCAACGCGCTCGTCGTGTTGTGTGTGTTTGTCTACGCGTACTGCAAGCTCTACATTGTTCTCCACGAGAGCGTCCAGAGCGCGGCGATCGTCAAGACCGGCTCGCTCGATGATCTCGCGGACGTGCTCAACACGCAGTTCATCTTCCAGTTTGGTATGCTCATGACGATCCCGTTGATTGCGACGCTCTTTGTCGAGTACGGCTGGCGCCAAGCGATCATGAATTTCGTCGAGCTCATCATTACGCTCGGCCCGATCTTTTACATTTTTGAGACGGGCACCAAGGCGCATTTCTTTGACGTCGCGCTCATGCGAGGCGGCTCCAAGTACCGTGGTACTGGTCGAGGCTTTGCGATCATTCGTGAGACCATGGTCAACTTTTTCAAGGAGTATGCCGCGTCCCACTACCGCAAGGCCGCTGAGCTGCTCGGGCTCATGATCATTTTTGGCGTCTACGGCAACTTTTCGATCGGCACGAACGCGCGCGCCGACTACTGTGAGCAAATGGGACTCGACTGCACGAAGGACGACGTGGTTCTTCCACAAAATATCACGCTGCTGGAAGCATACGGCTCCAAGGGACAGGATTACGGGATCGCGTCGTTTGCCGTGTGGCTGCTTGGCGCGACGTGGCTGCTGGCGCCCTTCTTCTTCAACACGGACGGCTTGGACTTCCCCAAGACACGAGTGGACATTGGCAACTGGCTCTACTGGATGATGGCGATCCCGGGTGCGAACGTTGAAACGCTGCCGAGCGCGCAGCGCAGTGCGCCATCCGACACTTGGCTCGACTTTTACAACTACGAGATGGAGCTCGTCAGCACCATGCGCTGGACGGCCCGGGTCGCGTACGCACTCCGCGAGCTGCGCCACCCGCTGACTATGTACTACATCTTCATGGTGAGCTTCGATCTCTCCGACCTCGCGTTGCTTGGTGCGTGCGTTGGCGCCGTCACGGTGCTGCTTTGGATTGGCGGGTTTGTGCTGAGCGCAATGACCAAGAACAAGGCCCATGTAGCGCGTGGCGTGCTGTACCTCGTGCTGGTCATTGGCGGCATCATAGTTGCCCCCATCATTGTCGGCTCGACGCAAGGCTGGGGCTTCAAAAAGTCGGCATCGCTCGTTGTCGGCATTTTCCTGGGCCTTTTCTCGGTGCTCCAGTATCTCACACTACTGCACGGCATCATGGGCGTTCCCGTCGCCAAGCTGGGCCTCGTCATGGAGCTCGCGTTCTTCTTCGACATGACCGTGGGCCTCTTTTTGATCGTGCCGCTGCTGGTGCTCTCGGCCTTCCCGTTCATGCGCACGATCCAGACGCGGATGATGTACAACGTGAGCTTTACGCGGGCGCTCAGCACGGGCAGTGAGTTCGCGGCCTCGCTCAGCGTCGTCGTCGGCTTGCTCGGTGGCTGGTCGTACGGCTGGCTCTACTGCCTCACCTATTCGCTGGGCTACGTCAACTCGGCATCGGACAACTTCATCAACGAGTCGTTCATCTACTTTGTCAACGAAGCGCTCGGCGCGCAGTTTGAAAAGGAGATGCTCAAGGTGTTTGCCGCCCTTGCAGGAGCCGTGGGCGCTGTGCTCGGCACGTGGCTCGCGCACCTGATGGGCCGCCGTATTGCGATCATGGCGTCGTGCGTCGTGGTCTTTGGTGGCATCGGGCTCCTGTTTGTGACGTCGAGCTCGCTCATCTTGATTGGCTGTTGCTTGGTGCTTGCTGGCATCTCGATGCTCGCGATCGCGTGTGTGCTGTACAACTTTGAGATCTGCATGAAGGGCTGGAAGGGTAAGGGCGTCTTGCTCTTTCTCTTGGGCGTCACGCTCGGCTACTTCGTCGAGGCCATTGTCCAGAACGGCATCAACGCGACCGCTATGAGAAAGGGCTGGTCGAACAAGCCGCTCCACGTGTGGCGGTACCAGTTCGTGTTTGGCGCGATCCCGCTCGTCGTGCTCGTGCCGCTCATGTTCATTTTGCCCGAGTCGCCATTGTGGCAGTTCCGCCACCGCGACATCAAGGCGGCCGAAGCCACGCTCGTCCGGCTCCGCCAGAAGCACGACGTTCTCGACGAGATGGACGACATGAAGATGTCTTTCGTGAACAAGGGCGCCAAGATCAACATTCCGTTCCGCGTCGTGCTCGTGATGGCTCTCCAGGCGACGTATGCTCTTCTCACGTCCGGTGTGCTGCTGCGCCGCGTGCTTGTGCAGCCGGCGCCGGAGTTTGCCGGCGCACAAACGTCTCGCTGGATGATCTACTTCGGCGGCATGAGCTTCACGGGCGTGCTCCTGAGTCTGCTCACGGTCGACAATGTCCGCCGCAAGACCATTTTAAAGGACCTCCTGCCTTTCTCGGCCGCCGTGTCGCTGGCCTGTGGCGTGCTCGAAAGCGCCAAGCTGGAAAGTGCGATCATCGACATTCTGCTGTTCGTTCTCTTCACGAGTTCGGCGCTGTGTCTGACGTGTGCGACGTGGCTCACGGCTATCGAAGTGTTCCCGCCATACCAGACGAGCCGCTGGGTTGCGCTCTCGTTTGCCTTCTACTACCTTGTCCAGGCCGCGCTCTTTGTGACGCTGCCATCGTTTGCGATCAGCCACTATGTCTTCACGGGCTTGTGTCTGGTGCTCACGATCGCCATGTTTGGTGTCTGCGCGAGTACCAAGAGCGGCGCGATCCAGCTCAAGAGCGAGAAGAAGCGGCGCATGCAGGCCGCGCGCAGCAGCGACGAACTGGGCGACGATGATGACGAAGTGTCTGCGTTCGTCGCGCGCGTCTCGCGGTCGCAGTCGTTTCTGCGGTCCCGTGTGCGGCGGTCGTCCCAGCTGGGGCCGCGCACGCCAGGCGAAGGAGGCAACTACGAAGTCTTTGACACGCCAGCGGCTCACGAAAAGGACGCGTCGCGGCAGCGGCAGCGGCAGCGCACGGCCAACCGATCGGCACGCCGCACGAGGAACCGCTCGGCGTTCCAGCCGGACCTGTAAGTGAAGCGAACGGGTTCTCATCCTCAATTGCATGAATATACTAGAATATACACATATACAATCCCACACTACCATCCCACTCAGGCCATGAGGATGCCGCCGAGACCGAAGTTGATGGTCGCGAGCAGCATGGTGGTCATCTTGTCGAGCGTCGTGTATGGCGGCAGCTCGACCGAGAAGAAGCACGTGTGCGCGACCGGCAGACTGAGCGTCGAGTCGCGCCCACCCTTCTTGGTGAGCTTGAACGGCTGCGGCCACTTGCCGCGCGGCAGTCGCGAGCGTCCCCACGCGAATCGAACAAAGTCGGACCGCTGGGCGTCCGAGAAGCTCGCCATGGCCTCCCAAAAGAGCGCGACAGTCGGGTCGTTTTCGTTGTAGCCGTCGTACCGCGTGTGCTGCTGCCAGAGCGCGATGTCGATCTTGGGCGAGCCACATGTCAGCAGCTCCATCTCGTGGGCGGTCAAGAGCGTGAGCACGCGGCGAGGAAACACGGTCGCGAGCCCGCGTGCCATGGCCGCGATCTGCGTGGCGCTCTCTTGAAGCCGGTACCGCTCGGCGAGCTGGCAGTACTCGAGGCGGTTGCCGTACGTGACGCGCGTGTGCTTGCCGCGCTCGACGAGCTCGACCTCTTGGCCGTTGCAGTCGAATGCCGTGAACTTGAGATCAAGCCCGTCAAACGCCGCGTCGAACTCGGCCTCCGTCAGAATACCGTCCCGCGCGCAGTGCTGGATGCCGTCTAGCATTTGGACAAACATGGCGTCCGTGCCTTCGAGATCGTGGCGTCCGAGCGGTTCGCCGATGAGCTGCTTCCACACGAGTGACGGAAACGCAAACGGGAAGTCGCCGCGCGTCCGAAGCGAAATGCCTAGCAGTTTGCCGACAAACTCGAACATTTGGATGGCCACGGGCGACGTGCACTTTGGATTGGGCAGATACATGGCGCGGTTCGTGCCCGTGTCGTGCTGGCCGTTGGGGCACAGCACAAAGAGATTGAAGTGTGGCGAGAAGAGATCATCGACCATCGAGTTGACGCCCTCACGATATACGCCTCCCCAGTCGACACCTTCTTCGCCGTGGAACTTGACGCTAAAGAGCCGTCCCTTGTTGTCTATCTTGCGCCGAAACGTGGCCGGGTCGACGTGGTGGAGCTGACGGAACGCCTGAGCGAAAAAGCACTCGGACACTGACGGCTCCACCTCGCGATCGTCGCGCGACTCGAGGGCCTGTAAACGATCAAGCGTGATGCGGGCCGTGCTCGTGCTGCTGTTGGTATCTCCGGGTGTGCTGGTGGCCTCAATTGCGGCCTCGACGAGCCCATTCTTGAGATCGAAAAACACGCAGTGGCCAAGCTGTCGTAATGTATATGCCATGGTCCACGGTGACGCTGTGTCGCGCAGATCCAGCAGTGGCAGCGTGTGCTTGAGACACTGGTTGAAGTGCTTGAGCAGTGCAAAGCGCACGTGCAGCTGCGTGAGTGACATCTCCAAGAGCTGCGTGCACCGCAGTGCGTCCCGCGTGCGGTCGAGGCGAATGTCGCAGGGCTTGAGGTCCACGGCCGCAATGGCGCTGCTGCTGCTGCTCGAAGCGTTAGTATTGCTACTGCCAGCCCCGCTGTTCTCGACCGTGTTGTTGACCCAGTCGACGAGTTGACCGTCCATTGTTGTGGTCCAGTAGCTTGAGGCGGTCGAAGCATCTCGCTGCTTGAGCATGAGGTTCTGCAACGCGGCGAGCTGGTCATGGCTAACACGCGCGAGCTGATGGTCCGTGGACAAGCCCATCGCTGAAATGCACACGCTCACACCAAAGCGAGCATCCGGGTTCTCACCGCCATCAAATGAATACGAGATTTGGCTGGTACCCGAGAGATCAACGGCCGCCGATGGCCACTGCTCGGTGCCGCTGAACGCAAACGCACCCGTCCGATGAGCGGGAGAAGCAGATGGACCGTCCTGACCGACGCGGAGCTTGAGCTCCGTGCCAGCGGCGGTCGCACACCGCGAGTCAAACGTGGCTTGCAGCGACTGGGCGTGAGGAAAGTGGACTGTGCCACCAAGCGTACATGAGGAGGAGTACGGGTGGTCCGTCTCAATGATCGCCACAGAGCCGTAGACGTCGAGCCAGATCGCCAGCAGGATATGTGGTGGTAGAACGTCGGTCTTTCCCAACAAGAAGCTCGCGACCGCGTCGAGGTCGCTCAGGAGATCGGGCATCTCTCTGGTTCCCCAAGGTGCTGGAAGAACGAGAGTCGGCGGGGGCTGCTGTCTGATAGATAGAGGAGATCGCGCCTGCTTGAACACGTCGGCAGCGCGCCGAGTGCTGATCGAGAGCTCGACCAGTTGCAGGAGCTCCGCCTGAATAAACAGCTTACCGGCAGCCTTCTCAGCCTTTGCTTGGGCGATCGCAAGCTTGCTGATACCTTCCAATGGCTCCAAGTCGGGCATTTCGACCAGCGGGAATCGCTCCGGCTGATGGAGAAGCTGCACGAGTAGCCGCACGACGCGGCTCTTGAACGGCACGCCGGACGAGCGCAGGTACCGCACCAGCGCGCCATAAATCTGGCGGTTGTGGACGGCGCCATGCGCGACAAGACCCGTGGCTTCGTTGAGCAAGAACTCGAGCACCCAACACGCCCATTCCAGAGACGCAGTCGTCTGTACATCGCATTCATTGGCCCACGAGATACTCTGGACCGGTTGAACCTGGAAACGAAAGCCGTACCCATAGTTCTTGGTCACGTCGTCCTCCGAGGCACAAAACTTGAACCAGAACTGGTGCGATTGGATCAGCAGATCCGAGATGCCCGACGACGTCGCTGTCCGACCTGGCGACGAAACCGACGAGGCGTCAATCACTGCAATGACCTTTTCACACTTGGCATCGCTGTAAAACGTGAGCTTGGCTTTAGCGCCAAACATGCACCTCTTGTCAAACTTGACGCGCACGCAGCGGTGCGATTTGTCGAGCACGACTGCACGGACGTAGTCACAGCGGCCGTAATACGGATGCAGCGACTGGAATTCCAATATCGATGCACTGCCGGGGCCCGTGCCTGCACCCGCAATGCGTGTTGACTCGACAAAGTGGCTCACGCATTCCTTGACCAGCACACTCGACAAGAGACCATCGTGGTCGTCAACAGTGCCGCCCAAGTACGCGCTTGCGACCTCTTGCGCCTCAGTGTACGACGGTTGGCGAACGCGTAACGCACGAGGGTGGGTAGAATGCAGCTGCTCCATGAACTGGTCGTTGTCTTCGTTGCATTCTTCTTCCGCCTCAGCATCAATGGCCGGCCCTGATGCAGTCGCGTCTTGCATGGACAGCACGATAGCACGATACAGATCGCCGTCTTCTTCCGTGCCATCTTCAAATCCTACGGCTTGTGGGACAGCGAAACCGGAGTTCGACTCGAGTGATGAGTCCAGCTCACGTTCCACTGCCCGTTGCGCTAGCGACGTACCGGATACTACCGGTGAACCAGTGCGCGATGCGTGCTTCGTCTCGCTTCTGAACAACCGCCCGGTCGTGCTCTCAGTGAGCCTACCACTCTCGGCTTCTTCCCTCAAGATCTGTAGGGCGATCACTTGCAGATCGTGGAGAATCGAAGCCGATTCATCATGGGCTGGCTTCCTCGTGGGACCCACTAGCGCCGTCCCACCAGCAGAGAGCGAAAGCTTGTTCTTCTTGAGCGTATCTAGCGACGACGACTTGCGTGAGAACACCATTTCTGACGCCGCTACGAGCTTGAGAAGATTCACAAATTGCCGAGGCCCTCCAACGGCCGCCAACACCGTATCAGACAGGCCACGCAGCCCCGTCGTCGTGGCACCTTGTCCCCACGACCGCAAGAGCGCCGTGACACCACGGCGAGCGTAATGGGTGGAGAGAGCTCTCTCGGTGCGGAGCGCAACTCGGTGGATGCTCGCGACGCCGTCAAGCGGTTCGTCATAAATCTGCGTGACCCTTCGCACGTCGGTCGGCGCGTACCATTCGTCTTCGTAGGCACCCGTTTCGGTGTTCAAAAACGTGATCAACACGCCGTCCCGAGGGCAATACGAGCGGAACACACCGGTTCTCCCGGTAGCTGACAGTCGCTGGACCGGACCGATCTCGTCGCTCACCGTGAGCAAGACGTACGGTGTCAAGTACTCAGGGTCCAGCGCTGCAAACCCACCAGTCACGCTCTCCGAGTCCTGCTTAGCGTTCTTTCTCTTAGGTTTTGTAGCTGACGCTGGCTTGTTGGGCAGGCGTGCTAGAATCGGCGCCAGCGTAACGGCCATAATGTTGGTCGTATCCACTGTCGACGGATCCGGTTGGGCCGCACGTGAGGATGATGATGACGACGGGGCCGCATCGATCGTCGTCTCGTGGCTGGCACTGGCTACGAGCGGATCATCGTGATCAATACCGTCTAACGCAGCTGCGTCAGTAAGCGACAGCGAACTCTCGACACGAATGGCATCGGTCAGCAGCAGCATACGGTCGCTCTTGCCGGCGTAGCGGCTGCCGTGCTCCATGAGCCACTCCATTGCATGGTTCGGATCGGCGTTGGCCAGCTCGAGTGCACACAACGCCAGTCGGTAGGGCATTCCCGAGATGCCCGCGAGCTCCTTTGCCTTGGCGTCGAGAGTCATCTCGCCTTGATCACATGGATCACCTGATTGATTCAGCGCCGCACGTCGCGAGGCGAGAGTCGCTTCCGCGAGTCGTCGGGTCTCTTGGCGTTCTTGATACTCGATCGCACCGGTCCCCATTAACCACTCGACCGCGGCATTCGGGTCATTGCGAGAGTGCTCGAGCGCAGCCATACACAGGTCAAATTCAAACCCCATCGCTGCGAGCGTTGACGCAAAGCCCCGGCGCACGCGGTACGCTTCGGTCTCTTCTTCAACAGGATCGTCACTTGATTCCACGACGCTCTCGCTCTCGTTTGGAGGTGTTTCAGCTTGAAAGGGCGTCGGCTCAGGCAGACCACGAAACATGGGCTCGCCAAACGGCGTCGAGGCCTCGATCAACCGGCACAGAATCATGCGGCCACGCTCTTGCAGAAATGGTACACTCACAAACGTCGAGAGCGACACGGGCTGCAGCGCCGCCTCCAGTAGACTCGTGGGCATCACAGCTTCCTCGCTGACGCGCAGAAGCTCGACGGCGTTAGCTGTGTGGCGTAACATCGATTCAAACGCCAACAGCGCTCTGGATCGAATCTGCATTTGCCATAGCTCGTCAAACGAAGAGATCACTTCCGACTCGTCCAATGAAGCGAGCTTCAAAATCACGGGCATCATATCGGCCGACAATGGCGCCGCTTTTCCGGACAAGTGCACTTCTTCCACGGGCGACACGGTCGCCAAGTTGACTTCCTGGACGTTGTGGCTCGGATCCGATTCGTGCGAGCCGTCAAACACGACGCGTGCAGTCGAAGTGCGACCGTCGAGCTCAATCAGCGTAGCCAATGTGGGACGCGCGCCGGCCGCGGCCGCGTCGTTGGAGAAATTGAAGCCATAGTCGACCATAGTCTTGCCGTCACTTCCTCTTGTTGCTTTGGCGGCGGTCACCTCGACTTTGCCGCCGACGCGAAGGCAATCAGTATGCGACCCCAACACACAGAGAGCACCGACCGCTCGAATGATGGCCGTGCGACTGCGAATGTCCGAGGCAGCAGGATGCTGGTCCCCAGTACCAGAACCCTGTGAGCGACGCCGCGCGAGGATGGGTGTTACATTCCGCACGGCCGCGGACAGCAAGTCGGCGACGATATCGCCCCACCGAGGATCAGTCATGAGTAAACGGAGCAGTGCAACGCTTTCAGAGGCCGCTGCTAAATAGACTTGACCCGACCGAAAACCAACGGGGTTGGAAAGCGACTCGGTGATGGGGGCCACCGACACAGCAACTGTCTCAGCATTACCAGAGACCGTGGTGGCTGTGGAAGAAGCGGCAGCGGCGGCACTCGCGGCGGTCACACTCAGGCCCAGCGTTGGCATCGGCGCGGCTGTGCTGCACACCGACTCGGCAACTTGGTCCAGCAGCAGATCGACCAACACGGACTCGGAGCCCCAGATCTCGGCAACGTCTTTCGGACCGACGACGCCGCTGGCACAAATGCGTCGTAGGATTAGTTTCACAATGCGCTGCGTTCGCGGTGAGCCGAGCCGCAAGAGTTGGAGCAACTCACGCAGTACACGGGGCCGTGATAAGTGGTTGAGCGCGACTTGACTCGTACTCTGTGATAGCACAAACCTGAGAATGCCGAACACGTGACGTTCGACTTCCAGGGGCTCGAGCACGACGGTATCACTTCGCCCCGTAGAAAAAGCAGAACCCATGCCCCGGCTGCTGGCAGCAGCTCCGGATCGAGCGGATCCCACCACCACGCTTTGCTGCGGACGAATGGCGATCTCTCGGTCTTTCACGGGGGTCGAACTCGACCGCACCATGCGCTGCGCTCTCGTCAACCCTTCTGTGGTCTGGATCATGACGGTCGCACTGCTCAGCTCATTCTCAAGGACCTCGAAGATCTTGCGGTGGACTTCGTTGGAGAACCACAGCATCTGCAGCACGGGCTCCTCAAGCTGTCGATTCGACGCCGCAGTTTTTGCCGCGTCACTCGCCAGCTCCGCCGTCTTGGCGACGTCGTCTTCTTCAAACGTGGCCTTGGTGCGAGCCGCCGCTGCGAGAGGCGAAGAGACGTTGGAGCTGGCGCCATCCACATGGATACGCTGCTTGCGTCTCAGCTTGGCAGCGGCGGCGACATTGGTCGCCTCGCTGTCGCTGCGTTCCTGCGTACCGCAAATTGACACGTGCGCGAGAAATCGAAACACGATCCACGCGCACCGTTGCACGTGCTTGTCGTGGAGTAATATGTCATCCGTGCTAACACTGAGTGCCTTTTCCAGTGCGCGTTGAACTGTGATAGATTGGCCGCTCAGCGGAGGCCCCAAACCTTCATAGTCGGCCTCGACGTCTTGGTCATCATCGTCCACCCAAACGCTCATCAGTGCATCTTCCTCTCGCCGATTAATAGTGCGCGCATATTGCACCATGGTCTCAATCTGTTTCGCAAGTCGCCGTCTTGCCAGCCGTTGGAGCAAGCGGACTCTCGACACGACATCCTGCCATCTCCCATTATCAAGTAAGTCCACATTGGCCCCCGACCACACGGGCACGTTGGCATGCGCCCAGTGGCAGGCAATAAGACTCGCGTTGCAGCCCGCTGTCTCCATGATCCGCTGCGCCGGCGTTGTGCCCGTGACCTCGACACGGTTATTGCCGCAAACGCCTTCACCTTCATCCAAATGCCACATGCCGAGCAGCGTCGTGGCGTTGCGAGCGTCAGCACCCGTATTCGGAGGACCGGGATGCATGGGCTCAATGTCTCCCGGGATCGCACGCTGGAAATCGCGATAAATCTGATACGCTGTTCGTGACACGCGCCACAGACGGATCTCTGCGATAGAACCCTTGAAGACGCGCTCCGGACCGGCGTTAAGGACCGCTGAAGCATCTCCAGCAGCGTCGCCGATCCAGCAGCCGATACGCGACTCACGAAAGACGATGGCACGATTTATCCGCGTGTAGTTCTTGCACTCGACGTGGACACCGTTGACATAGTAGTCGATAGAAAGAGCTGCCGCACGATACACGATCGCGATGTGCGTCCACGTATGGGTTTGCAGTGGGCTCATCTTGAAGAGCTGCTCACGCGGGTGGTTGCCGTTGATTGCAACATGCATGAACCGATCAACAAGCTCGACGTAGACGCTTCCTGTCTGGAACCCATTGTCAGCACGCAGCACGCGGTAGCCGCCCAGCTCGGTTGGGTAGATCCACATTTCGAGCGTGAAGTTTGCGACCTCACCGAGCGCCGGTACTTCGGCGTAGCTGACGAGATCGTGCTTGCCTGGCGACTGCAAGCCCGCACCGTGGGAAGAAGACGTCAAGCCGCAGCTATGCAGTCCAAACTGCAGCACTTTGCGACCAAGGGCGTGCTCGTGGGACCACGCGAGTTTCGTCTGCAGATTATTCAGTAGTTCCGAGTAGCGAAGCGACAAAGACGAAACCGTGTGTCGTGCAATCGAGGCCCCACCACCAGCTGCACTCGGCGCGTCATCCGCCGCCACCAGCGCATTCTCTTTCCACCATTTCGTTGAGCACGCGTACCGTGGGGCGCGCAGCACCATGAGCATGATGTCGCGCTTTGTGATAAGCCCACAGCTCAGCGCATTGCGCTGCACAAACTCGTCCGAAAGCGGGTGCCAATTGATATCGTCATGAACTTGATAACGCGGTTGGGCAAGTGTGGCGTCCTGGAGCAGCAAAAGTTCGTTCATCTCTTGGTGTGCCCGCTGGAGGACGGCCCCCATGGAAAACTCGTTCTGCAGCATCGTCAATATGCCCGATTTGAGCAGGAAAGAATGATCTCTCGACTCGAAATCGAGACACCACGCACAGATTATAGCTTGTTTCAACGACGTGTCGACCGTGGGGGCTTCGCCGGACGCTATTAGACCCGCCAGCATCGTGTACAGGTTCCAGAACGACCGTTGCACGCGCTGTGCCGTGCGTCGGCTGCAGCCTTCTAGTCCCTTCAGGTAGTGATGCCGCACGGTTGCGCGAAATGTCTCGGCAATGACTTGTCCATCGTTCACATCACGGGATTCCTTTTCATCTTCCGAAAAGCCTCGGAACGCCGGCCGCAAAAACATCAACGCATTATGGCGTGTCGAATCCATCGACAGTGACGTCAGTAACGTTCTCATCGCGTCCAAACCAAACACACGACATTCGGACCGCCGCTGGCGACGATCGAGAAGTGCGCGCAGGATCTCCGGTGGCGCGCCCACGCCGTTGCGAATGTACAGATCACACGCGCGCAGCATCGCCGCGAACGTGTCATGATATTTGGCGTTCTTGCTGTCTTCCACGCTTTCACCTTCATCATCATCTTCATCCTCGTCCTCGACCGGGATCGGTGATCCTTCTGGAAGCGGGCGAGAGGAGGCAATGTGGATCGAAGCTCGTCGTCTCCGCCACCGATGTTGCGCACGTAGTACATCTACGATGCCCGACCACTTCGAGCTGTCACTTTCGCGGAGGCTTCGCCAACGTTCTAGCATGGGCTCAAGCGACGGAGGCGTCTTCTGTGCACTCCACTTGTCGGCGAGATTACTCAACGCCTGTTGGGACTCAACCTTCATACGCTCACGCTCTTCTGACGCCGGGTTCAGAATGCACAGAAAGGATGCGCGCTCATGGATTTGTGAGACGAGCTCATCAAACGACTGCGCAACCGTGATCTTCATCTCGAGCAGATCTTGGCCACTGGCCGGTAATTTGCGATCGCTCGTCACTTTCGGTTCGCCACTGTCGACTGTCAACTCGTCGTTTGCCGCACGCGCACGATATTCCTGACGGGTCTTAATCAACCAGTGACGCAGCATAATGAGCCGCTTCCAGATCAGCGTCAAATCGTCTGACGGCACGAGGTCAATGTGGTCCACTGAAGTGCGACCATCCAGCGTCTTGGAGCTCGATATAATGGCTTGTACTTCGTGGAGCAGGTGTGCCGGTGAATGCTTGATCAATGCCGCACACATGGGCCGCTCACACATCGGGAATTTCCCCAGGCGACTTAAGAACGATCGATCCGGCGCCACTTTCTCAAGCCACGCAATAATGGTCGCAGACGCACCGCCTTCGCCCATGTCTTGGATGAGATCATTGATGAATATATTTTCCTCGAGTCCGTCATCGTCGAAAAAGGACGACCGTTTCGCGAATCGCGCAGATCCTGCTTGTCGTCGATCGAATGGCCGCGCAGGCTGCAGAAGACCAGCAGCAGGCATGCTGCTGGAGTCTAATGTGGCTTCTTTCCATCGTGCGTCTTCCTCCTGAAGTGCAGTAGTCCACTCCGGCAGCTCCTCCCGATCGCCTGTCATTTGACTGGAGACGCCGCCACTGAGCAGCGGAGACTGAAGCCATGGCAGGAGCTCCTCTTCAACTTCATCCACTGGATTGCCCGCGATCAGCGTTCCGCACACTCTTCCTGCAAATGACGCAATCGAGTTGTGCAAATCCAGTAGCCAATGAAGCCGAAGCGTGGATCCGCCTACACCAGCCGGCCGTACGTGGACAACGTCCAGTGTTCCGTTCAGCGAAATGCCCATGAGCAGTTGTGACGGCAGCAGGCCCGACGAGAGCGAATACTTTGGAGCGTACGCCGGCGGACCAATCGCAACACCCAAGTCCATGCCGTTGTGCGCAAACGAGATCAGCTCGTGGTCATAGTCGATCGCGATCGTCAAGATATCACCAGCGTGAACCTGCTTGCGGTGGCCGTATGAAATTCGTTTCCCCATGACCCAGATGGATCCAATCGATGGCATCCACCCAATGCTGGTCTCGGACGCGCCAATGAAGCCGTACATGTGGGCAACAGTCTTTGCTCCCGCTGGCGACCAGTCAGCTCCGACACACACGTGGCCAGCCGCGATGCCGCCTGCTTTCCCACACTTGACAACAAAGTCGGCAGCGTGGTGGCCACAGTATGCGGCCGTTTGTAGAAAGCATGTTCGCCAGACATCGGTCCCACCATCCATGACGTGCGCGGACGTGCCCGAGTGGCTGATCGTGTTCCCGGGGCTTTTCCGTTTGGCACTGAACTTGAGCGACGTCGCGCCGAAGGGCAAGAGAAAGCGGGGCATTTTCTTGAGTGGGTTCTCTCCTTCCACGAGAAACGTCGGCACACCGTAAGCCGCACCACTCAGGTTTTGCGAGTTGGGAAAACCTGTGGAGCTAGACGCGTAGCAGTCACGCAGAATCTTGATGTATGACGCATCATACTCTTCGTCGGGTAAGTTTTCTTTCTTGTACCATGGGTCCCCACCATTCGCAAACTCTTGCGTCGTTAGACGATACAGCTTGCCCTGCGTGAGTCTCGCGGGACTGGTCAGCGGCTCGTACGCGTATCCCATGGCATCCTTCCGTGATGTTGCACCGACCGTGGCCTGCGCGATCAGCGACTGCGTCGATTCTTCCCACAAACGAATTGTGTGCTGCCTCACGAGTTGACCGCCATTCTTGACCGGATTCACCGACCGCCCAAGAGCAATAATCGTAAACGTGCTGGTCGCTTCAAATTGAAACCCAATCTGGCCCTCGAAATGATCCTTGTCACCAGTGTACAACTGCTTGAACACATTGTACATGGGCTTGGATGCTTGGTGGTGGGTCGCCAGTGCCGCGTCGGTCGCGAGCATACGCTCGAGCTCTTGAGATTCATAATGCCGCGCCTTCATAAAGCGTTCTAATCGACGAAGACGGGATTCCGACGCCTTGACAGTCGACAGCTCGGAGCAAAACCGGTCCATGATGCTCGAGAATTTGACGACACTCGGCAAAATCGAGATCGCTAACGAGGACTGGCGCCGCAGCAGGCATAGGCACGCCACGAGCCAGGGGAGCAGCTTAGACAGGATAGGCAACTGAAACGTTCGTGCTCTCAGTTTGGCCGATGCCTCCTGGCAGCCCGGTGTATCGGCTAGAAGCACTTCTTCGGCGTGCTGCTCGATCAACACCGCGATTGTGTTACCACTGTAACGTAGCAGAAGTGAGCTGAATCTCACTGTCGCTTCTTGTATGTACGCACGCACGGCGGGTTGGCCGCTACTTCTTGCAGTTGGCTTTTGCGAAGTCACTTGCAGTGCCTCGGCTAGCAACAAGAGTTGATACGACTGAAGTAGCCGCATCGAAGCCTCGGCAATAGTGGTATCATCATACGCTAATTGCTGCTGCTGGTCTCGGTAATCTTTGTTGCCCTCGAGCGAGGAATCGGCGTGGCAGCCTGTTGCGATCAAAAGTGAGACTACTTCAGCGATGTCGTCGACGGGGACTGATGTGCATTCCTCTTCGTCGCGGTCTACGCCCGTCTGCTGCTGACGACTAGCCGATGGAAGAAAGTTGAGAATACCATCTCGACCCGGAAGCGAAAGCGCCTTCAGCATGGACGAGAGAACCTGCCGCTTTGCAGACTGGTTCGGGTACGGCATCTCGCGGTTCCCACGCAATAGCACGAGCAGTAACTTGACTTTTTCAGCCGGCGTGTACAGAAGCGGAGTACCAGCAATTAGTGCCCGAGCAGCAGCAGTTTCGAGCTCATTGCTGGTCGACGTGGCACTGGTCTTCTCGAGAACACGAGCAATCTCTTCGAGTGTACACTTGACCTCATCGATGGCTTCGTCTTGAATACCTAGCTCTTGTGGACTAACATCATACGATGCGATGCTGTTCAGGTTTGCCTCCAGCAAGCCCAGTACGTGCAGAGACCGTCGATGCTTCATTTCGGAGTCCGTGAATTCACCCCCTTGGTCGGAGATCATGCTGAGCAGCTGGAGCAGCACATCTTGAGAGGGCTGCCGACAAAACGGCTGCTCAAAGCGAATCCTCGTGCTTGCCGAACGATCCATTCGCGCCAACTCGAGTACCTCGGCAAGAATCGCATTCACCATGTCGTCAAGCGAAGGATCCTCGCCTTGATAATCTTCCGCTCTTTGAATCATTGATATTGGCGCCACTGCGGTACCATCAGTAAGATGGTCACTATCCACACCAGTCGGTTTCGTGCGACAGAGTGTACATGCCGTCGCGACTCCCTTGTTTATCACGTGGCACTCGACGCACTCCCAGTCATCCAGCGGAATTAAGTGTGGGTCGACCCAGATGGCATGGGCACATTGGTTTGACCCAGCGCACGTCGCGCGAAGCTGGAGAATGCGAACGTTGGCGACGTCTATCTCAAAGCTCTCGGTCACGCGCACGCGAGCGAGCGACTTGGACGTCCACAGCACTACCCCGTCACCGAGGATGGAGAACGTAACAGCCACAGCGCGTTGCTGCAGCGAATCTGTTTGCACGTCGTCGTTAATCGCCACAGCACCAGCGAAAGTGCTGTACGCGTGGGCCAGATCGTACATGACAAAGGCATCACCGCGAGCTGGTGGATGCGTTGACAAGCTCCTTTGCTTGTTCTCACCGCACACGCGAATCACACCGCTTGCAGCCGGCGCCGAACCCGCCGATGCGCGCACGTCCGCATTATCGCTCGCGTAGCCCAGCTGTGTGCCCTTTCCGAATGTTCCATACCCGACCGAGTAGTGGTATTCCTTTAGGTTGGAGAGATAGATCGGATCGACGGACAAACTGCCTGCGTCGGCATCATCCCATTTTTCCACACCGAGCAACGTGATCACTTTCCCGGATCCATAGAACGAGACCGCCGGGTACACTTCGTGGCCTGCGAGGTCGGTGAAGACAGCGCCATACTCAGTGTCGTTGATCTTGTACGCGAGCGTGCCTTCGTTCATGTCAACGTCAACTTGAACTGTGTCGCCTGGATGCACTTTACCGATGGTGCGATTGAGCTTGTGGCCCCTCGCGTACAGGTTTCCGTTGTATCCTCTAAGCATCCACAAGTTCGGCGACGAGTCGTAGCCGCTCACCGTCACTGGGAGAATTGCGGCGCCAAAGCACGTCATCTCGTCGTCCACAGTATCGTTGTCGAGACGGAATTTCCACGACGCACGGCCCGAGGCAATGCCAGCGTTTACGGCCGCATACTGGTAACTCGTCTCTCGCGTTCGAACTGCCATACCACTGTCTTCGATGGTGACGCCCGCGGAACAGCACGATGGCTCAAACAGCGCGCGGATCTTTCTGGACTCAGTCGTGGACTTTCTTCCGACACCTTTGACAATGCGATCCGACTCGTCCAACCGATAGGCCTGTATCCCTCGCACAAGCATCTGCGCTTGGCCCACAGCAAAGCGTGCAATCCCTGGCTGGCTTCCAGCTTGATAGAGGGCCTTAACTTGGAGCAGCATATCGACAAACGCAAGAACACTACTGAGACTCGCCGTCGCCAGCGTCCACGCGCGCAGTGCACCAATGGCCTCAACGACCACGTCTTCGTTGTCGTGGCCGATGGCCCTGACCAGCCACGCGCAAATGTCGTGGAGCGTCGTCTTTGGATCCACGTAGAGCGAGTTAGTGATGGGCACGTTGAGTTTGACATCTTCAATCGCGTAGCATGCACTTCGATTTGCCATCGGCAAACCGCTCATCACGAGCCGCACTTCCTCGCACTCACTGGGGAAACGAACATCGAAGCGCTCGGGCCCACTCGTGGCTGCCGCTGCCTGTTCGGTCAGTTGCTCAAATTGCTCTTCGCCGCTCAGTCTGTATTGGACCCCGACGGTCTTCGGGAAGCACTTGAGATGCCAGCGCACGTGAATGGACGACGCGCGACTGATATCTGGATGGCGAATCGAAAAGTATGTGACCCCAGGACGTGGCTGCGACTGCCAAAACGATGTGTCCAATCCGTCGACGGCAAATTCCGCCCCGAGTACGCGTGGCGTCGTCACACTTGAGGACGCCTCGACCATCGAGCGAGACAATTTTAGTGGCGTCTCTGGGAACCGCGGCGCCGGACTCCAAAACGAGTACAGCGACAACGCCGGAAAGCATGTCAGCAAACGCGTCATCTCTTCAAAGGCCTGGAGCGCAGCCGTGTTGGTCGAATAGTCAAACGACTGGAGCAAAGCCGACAGCGTCTGGATCGCCAGGTGATGGAGCTCCACATTGGACGCCGGGGCCGCGACCTCGCGTGGTAGCCGCTGCATGTGACTTTGGTGCATGAGGGCACGTGCGATTCCCGTGCTATGGGAAATCACAGCGAGGCGGCGCTCCAGAACACTTGCATAGAGCGGCGTCGACAGCCCATACAGAAGCATCTCTTCCAGGATCCGCACCGACGTCTTCTCTTTGTGGGCCTGATCGATCACCCCCGCGCTGGTCATGTTGACATAATCGTGGACGCTTTGGCGGCACTTGGTCTTCCGGTTCTTGTGCATGCGGTGCTCCGTGGGCAAGTCGCCGCCGCCGGTGCTTTCACCACAGATTAGGCTTGAGATGAACGCATCCGACAGCAAATTACGCTGGAGCTGCTCCAGGTACTCGCTGCTTTGCACGTACTCGTCCCAGCTCTGCATCGTGGTCGTGTACTGTAATGGCGCAAAGCACACTGCGCACGACCGCGTCTTGCCCGAGTGGAGCCGCGCCGGCTTGGGCATCCATCCTTCATCTCGATTCACGCCCCACTCGTGCCCAGTGTCACCAGCACTGGAGATGCGTTGGTTTCTCGATTCCATCGATGACGGAACGGTCGGCGAGTTGGCGATGCCAGCGGTTTCTAACGATCTCGCACTTCGAGTGACCAGCGATGGCAGCGGGGCACGTCCCATCGCTGGGGTGGAATGCGCGCCGGCCGTGCTGATCGTCATGGCTGCGCTTTGTTCGATCGCGCGCTCGTGGGGGCGTCGCACGCTTACTGCGCTTCCTGCTTCGTCGCTTTCGTCGTTGTCGTCGTTATCCTCGTCGCCGTCGTCTTCCAGCACCGTCGTACCAGCGCGCTGTCGCTGTCGCTGGATCGCCGCCGCTGACACTGATGAGACCGGAGCTATCTCGGGCGTTGGCGTGGGTGGGAGTGGCTGGTCCGTGGCGGCTGCACGCCGCTCACCACTCGCTGTGGTTCCCCCCGTCGCAGACACGTCCGCCATCGTCGCCGCGTCCCACGCTCCTCAATCACCAATGAGAGAGAGAGAGGGACCCTCGGAACCTCTACCTCTAGCCGAGAGATAGAGAGAGAGGAGAGGGGAAAGAGGGAGGAAGGGAGGGAGAGAGGGAGAGAGGAGAGAGAGGAGATGCCGCTTGTCGCTGGACCGTCCCCGCTTCTTCTTCTTCTTGGAGTTGAAGTGGCGGCGACGGCACGTTGGCCCCCAGGAGAAAGGATCGTGATGACAGAATGCAGCTAACTGATTGGCTGAAATAAACGAGAGGTCAATATACTGAATTAGTATGGTGATGGGTGAATACAACGTGAAATTCAGGAAAAAGGGGAAAACTTCGGTTTGTGAGGGAGGAAAGATCGGCCACTTGAGAGGACATGGGCATCCAGCGCATGGGTAGGAGCGAGTATTTTCATTAGACCGAACGGGAGGGAACTAGTATCATGTACTACTGACCATGGATGCATCGTGCTTTCTCCTCTGCGTCCAGCCGAGAACAGGGTGATACAAGTACTTTGTAGTCTAGACGCGCTTGAAGTTGGCGGCCCCCGATCCGACAATGCTGGGCGACTCGAGCTTCATGGTGTACTGCACGGCCTCGTGGTCGTGCTCAACCGACGGAATGATGACCATCGCGCTCTTCGTGATCGCAGCGACGGGCGCGTACGAGAGACCGTGCTCCTCGCTGGTCATGCAGATCTTATCTTCGACCGTGAGCGAAAGACTGCGGGATACAACATAGTGTCAGCATGACGAAAGAATCATCTGATACCAAGTGAGCGAGGGGCTACATACGTCTTGATGAGCTGATCGGCACGCTTCAGCACGTCGCCGTGCGTGAGCACCTCACTCTTCTTTGGCTTTTGGCCGTCGACCTCTGTTTATAAATGAGATGAAATAATCAGAAAGCGAGCACAAATCCAACAAGACAGTCGGAACGTACTAGTGTAGGACACTGCAAGCGGCGTCTTGTCGTTCACAGCCTTCTTGACCGCCTCCACCGTGTACGGCTCCGGTGCGTTCACGCGGATCTCACGGAACGGCACGACGCCCTCTTCAAAGTCAAAGCCGGTCGAGATCACCGTGTGGAGGCTACGAAACTTCTTTGGTCGGAACACTTCCTGACGATCACGGTCTATCGAGAAATGCACAATCCTCGGTCAGGCTCAACAAGGACAACGCCCAAAGATACCATTGTACCACGTACAGGTCTGCAGCTCCGGGAAGAGCGAGCGGATGACCTCGGCCTGGTTACGCCCGCCAACCTTGGGCTCATAAATGATACCGGCGGCCTTGGCGTCTTGCAGAATGTACTCAACGTCTTCCGCGGTCGAGATCTCGGGAGGAATGACCGCGAGAGTCAAGCCGGATTTGGCTGCCGCGAGCTGCGTGACGTACTATAGACCGTTCACCCACAGATATGTCAGTTGTGTCGTCGCCTTATAATCCTCCCTGAGGCGAGCAACGTACGTTCTCGGCATTGTTCGGTAGCCAGACGGCGAGCACATCGCCGGGCTGGAACTGGAGGCTCTGGAGGCCGTACGCAAATTCCTGCACGAAGCCGTCGAGTTCCTTGTAGCTCCATCGAAGATCCTGCTTGATCGAGCGGAACGCCTCCTTGTGGGGCAGGCGCTCAACGGCCTCGTCCAGCGCACCGCCGACCGTGCTGGCGGCGCGTGCGCCAACGCTGACGACGCGCTGCGCGTGGCGCGCGAGTCCCGAGGAGGAGCGGAGCAGGCCGAGCATCTTTTCACAGAGGAGCGAGAGGTTCCGCGGTGCCTTGCTTCCTTCAGCCACAAACGCAGGAAGGGAGCATGTAGCCTAAGTTCATGTGAACCACATAATGTTTGAAACTTATGTGGTACACATAGTGTTTAACACGTTTTGGCGCCAATATCCAAACTCCATTGCACCAAATCATGATCGTGCCCGTGCGTGTGGACGGCGCCGCGAACGAGTGGTGTATCGTGGAGCTACAGGGCGAGCTCATCCCAAACGACGGCGCCGACATGAAGGACGTCGCGATCGGCTCGCTCTGGTACGAGAACGGAGTGCCCACGATGCGCATCGGCAACCACATTGTCACGGGCAAGGTCGCCAAGCTGGCCAAGCCGTTTGCTGTCCTCGAGCGCCATGCGCCAGTCGCGAGCGCAGCGGATGTAGGTGAGTGATGATGACTAGAAAGTGTGGAGCTACTTTGTACAGGGTGCGCGATCATTTGTTTCATCGCAGACCCGCACGATTGCGTTTGCCTTTGGTCGGCTCCGAACATGGCAAGGCGGGATCGAAGGTGACTAACTTCCTTCCTCTTATTAGACATGGAAGACTCGCCAGCACAATCATTAGCACAAGCGACAGAGACCGACACTCGTTTTGACGTCGTGGGCATTGCGCGAACGCGTCTCATCTTCTCCACACGTCCAAAGCCCGTGCTCACGTAGCCGGACGCACTCACCAGAGAATGATAATGGGGCACCCCAAGCGGCGCGATCTCCGCCTGTAAAGTACGAAACATCATGCAGATCAAATGTAGCTCCATCTGTAGGTGCCTTGCTTCATGGAAAAATAGAAGAACACTACAGCTTGCCACATCCCTTGGCCATTATGAGGGTCCTGTATTGAGGGGGATGCCTCAGCATGCTGATCCCCAAACAAAGAATGTCAATGGCGCATCAGGATGCGCCGCTCCGTCGACCGCCGCCACCTCCACGACTGCCACACCATGCCACAGCAGCGCACCCAGTGGCTGTGACTGCGTGGCCGCCGCTCGCGCCCCCACGACCGCCTTTTCTACTGGC
This sequence comes from Pythium phragmitis, assembly GCA_023335925.1. Taxonomy (NCBI): domain Eukaryota; phylum Oomycota; class Peronosporomycetes; order Pythiales; family Pythiaceae; genus Pythium; species Pythium phragmitis. The sequence continues at coordinate 24,832 of JAADVZ010000107.1, read as the reverse complement.
TCGGCCTCCACCGATGCGACCGTGGCCACCAGCGCCACCTCGTTTCCCCATGCGACCGCCTGTGCAGCATGCGCCACGCCATCATGCGCGACCACCACCTCCAGTCTTTCCGCGCTTCGCCCCACCACATCGGCCTTCGCTACCCTCCCAAGATCCTGATGCATTGTGGCTTGCTGCGTTCGCAGACACGCACCTTCACGCAGCGGCCGTGACGGCAACGGATACACCAAGCACGCGCGATCCGCCACTGAGGTAGGTGGCTGTACCGCTTTGCCGCGAACGGGTCGGTCAACTAAAGATGGGCGGTATGTGGAATGATGACAGGCCCATTCGCGAGCGGCTCGCCGAGATGCTGTCGAAGCTGGACGAGCTCGAAGCCCACGCACGCGAACTGGTGGAAATGGAGCAGAAGTTCTCGACCATGGACTCGAGTACGGACGACTTGGTTGTGGCTCGTCTCAAGGTCCAAGCCGAGCGCAAGCGCCATCAGTGCGAGCAGCTCCGCGGTGCGCTCGACAGGCTGCAGGACCCCAGGCCCTTTGGGCTTGGCCCTGAAAAGTACCGAGATACCTTAGTGTTCACCAAGCAGATCCAAAAGAAAGAGGTGAGGGCCGAGGCTTCTGTGGTGGCGGGAAGACCCGTTTCTCAATCACTAAACGGAGTTTGCTTTGGCCATTGCGATGTATTTGTCAGGCCTACCGACTGCGACGGAAGGAGAAGGTGCGCGCCGAGTACGCGATCCGCCAGCGGCTACAAAACCACGATGAGACAAAGAAGAATGAAGAGGTTTTATTCCCAGTATCAGAGGAAGCGGATACTGCGGGGCACGTAGCGGGCGATACACCGATGGAGGCAGTGGACGAACAACAGCGCGACGGTGGACGTGTTGTCTCCACTCGACAAGATCGCCACCGCGAATGCGAGGCCGCCCGCAAAGTGCTGCTTGCGCTAGACCTTCGCGAGCTTCGACAAGGTGAGTCTATTGAGCGTCACGACGGACATCGGCCGTCCTGATGATCATCTCTTTTGCTGTGTGTCCAGGCGCGGAACTGACCGAGCACGAACGGCACGAGATCGATGAGGCGCGTGGGCTGGCCACGGCGTGTCTGCGTCGCAAACGCAGGCGGAAGCGCCGTCGCGCAAGCGGGATTCGAGAGACAGCGACGGCCTCACCACCACCACCGACTCTGGCATTGTCGGTAGGTGTGGGGTCCCCACGTCCATCGCATGCGCTGCCTTTGCGGGATCCGTTTGCGACCGACATGGAAACACTCATTGACGTGCGACGACGATGGGACTTCTTCCTCGCCCCGCCGACGGTGCCCGGCGCAAGCGCGATTCCACCGGTGCGTTCTACCGAAAGCGAGAATACTCCCTACCATACGAGAAACTCACGTTTCCCTTCTCTCATACCAAAGCATTTCGTCCCGCCACCAATAAATCCAACCGCCCCATGGGCTGCATTCATAGTCCAGTGAACCAGCCCTCTCGGTATGGGCCTCAATGTACTCGGTTCACTAACTTCGAAATCTATCTGCACTCGCTCCGTCTTTGTCTTTCCGCCCCACGGCTTACGACAGCTCCTCAATCTCTTTGCGGAGTGCCGCCTCATTCGCGAGCTTCTGCTGCTGATCGTCGTTCAGCGTCGCGCCGCTCGCCTGCTTGGCCTTGAGCTCGTCAATCTGCTTGAGCTTTTTGTTAATAGCCTTGATCTTCTTTTGCTTTTCTTCTTCCGTCAACACCACGGGCACCGGCGGTGCCGCCACGACCGGAGCAGCAGCCGCTTCGGTCGGCTTGGTGATCCCGAGCGCGGCCTCGACCGCGGCCTTGGCCTCTTCGACTTCCTTGTTCTTTTTCTTGCGCTGGTTCTTGCTTGATTTCGTCACCGCCGCCGGGGCAGACATGCCCGGAATCACACGCGGCGCCGTAAAGCCAGGAACCCCTCCAGGCGTGGCCACGGCCGCCACTGCCGCACGCTGCGGTGGCGCATACTTGTTTCTGTCCAGTTTCTTGGACCCCGTCTCTTCTTGACGCATCATCGCCGCCAGCGCACCTGACGAGCGCGGCGGTCTGTACGCCTGCGGCTTGGGCGGAGCCGGCGGCGCCGCTGCCGCGGCAGCCTCATCACCCTTCTTGCGAGGTGACTGCGGGCGGTTCGGGTACACATCGGGAAGCGCTGGGCGAAACTGCAGCTCGTACAGCTCGGCGCGGTCTTCCTGGTGGATGGGCCCCGAGCCGTCGTACTTGAACACCTTGAAGCCGTTGTCCACGCGCAGGCGTGGAAACGTCGTGGCCGTGAGAAAGTACCGACTGTCGGGCGACCACGTGTGGCTTGTCGCGGCGTTCGAGTTGGCCGAGCCCATCTTCTTGAGCTTGTTGCGGTCCCAAAAGTCCATGTCCCCGCGCAAGTTACCAAAGCCAGCGATACACAGGAAGCGCCCGTGCGGACTCCAGCTCACGTGGTTGCGCGGCGCGGCGCCGAACTCAAAGATCGGGATTGCCTTGTGGTCGTACAGCGTCGCATTACAGGGCATAGCGCCGGCGAGCACGACAAAGCCACGGCCCGTGGGGTCCCACTGCACGTCGTGGACGGACCCTTCTTTCGTGAGCGGCACGATGCAGTCGTACTGGCCGTCGCTCTGCATGAAGAAGAGACCCGACTCACCATAGTACGACTTGCCCGTCGTGTCGACGTCCGTGCGCGTCTCAATCACGAGCGCCGAGCCGCTCGGGGACCACTTCATGGTCACGTCCTGCGCCTTGTAAAAGCTCTTGGCGGCCACGACGGTCTCGAGGCCCGGGAACTGGTAGATCTTGACGCTCGCCGGCTTGCCCTTTTTCTCGGGCACGAACAGTGCAATCTTGTAGGGCGGTGGGCCCGGCGCGAGGCTGAAGCTCGAGGTGTTCTACACCAACTCCAAATTATACGAAGTGAGCAACCCAATTATAATTGAGTGGGGCAACAGGATTCTATACCGGCAAAACGATCTGGCCAACCGTGCTGGCGGCGACGTCACGGCCGTTGTAGAGCTGCACGCCGTTGGCACTCTGGCGCGCGCAGATGGTCTCGTCGGCACTCCACTGGATCGACGGCCACGCCTGGGGTTTTAGAGTCCGAGTCGACAGCACGTGAGCATCGATGAAGGGGTAGTTACGTTTTGGTTACGTGGGTTACGTACGTCCTTGGAGATGGTCTTTTGGTTGAAGCGCGCGACGGCCTCGCCGGTCGCGACCTTCCACACAATGAGGTTGCCCAGTTCCTGGTCCTTCTGCGGACGCTGCCACGAGAGCAAGTGGCTGCCGAGCGGCGACCACGCGATCGCCTGGATACCCGGGTTCTCTACTTCGACTATCTGCTCCGAACTGTACGACCAGCACGAACCACATTAGACAGGCCAGCATGGTCTCCCCAAATAAGACTCCCCACTCACGTCTCAGTGTTGCGCACAACAAAGCCGACCTGCGAGTCCACGAGCACGAGCATCGAGCCGTCCTTGCTAAACTCCATAATGTCGGCACGCGGCGAACCAAACGCCTCGTCGCGGGCGATCTTGTGGTCGGCGTGGGCCGCCGTGGACGCCGACGGCGGGCCCCAGATCGCCTCGACGCCCTGCTTGCCGCGCAGGAAAAACTTGGTGCGCAGCGTCGCGAGCACCGACTCTTTTTCTGATAGAATACATACTGAATTAGGCATCAAGGACAGACAGGGGAGAACACACCGATTGCGGCGGCGGCGGCACCTGTGGCCATGGCGATCTTGGGCTTGGTGGTCAAAGAGCTCTGGTCGTCTTTTTGGCTGGAAGCAGTGGAGCCACTGTGAGTCGCAACGTAGCACGTAACGGTTCGTATCGGTTGCAAAACTTTTACACTAAAATACGAGAGTAGACATCGTAGGAATATAATTTACGTTTTTGGACGCCATATTTTTGTGTTTGAATGAGAAGCGCGGGAAGTGGAGCGAGAGAGAATGGGAGACGTCGACGGCGGCCTGCTCAAGTGCGTGCTGCAGCTCGCAGCATGTAGCGACAAGGTGCGCGCCGCTTACCAAGACTATTGGGCTCGTGTGCTCGGCCTATGCACGGCGCTGACTCGATTTGTGCCATGAACTGTAGCTGCGCGTGACCGATCTCATGCTCGGCGGCTTCGTGACGGCCATGAAGAAAGAACTCGTACCGTCCCAACTGCCCGTGCTGGTGCGTCAATTACACAGTCTCTGTATCATGTGCTTGGATTCCATTCTAATGTGTCTGACTACAGAAAGCGCGATTGGCGGTCGTGCCGGTCGACTCGGTGCCTCTGGCAAAGAGTGTCGAGGAGCGATTCCAGGAGCTCTATGACCACGGTACCTCACGACGCAACCGTGACTTCCATGCTCCAGAGAAGTTTGCTGATGGGTTGGTGTTGTGTTTTGCTAGGTGCGGAAGCCGCAGAGCGTCTGGAGGTCACCAAGGCGCGCTTGGAGAGAGAGTTGCGGCGTCGCTCGGAGCAGGTTCGCAGCATGCCTACAACGATACAGGAAACACCACCGCACTGACGGAGAGTATGAACGGCACAGTTTCACGACATCGTGTCGAGCCGCAATAACGATCTGCAGGTGCGTGGAGCGGCCAGCAGCTACGTACTACTGCATACTGGATAAAACAGGAACTCAATCATTGCCGGTGTCCTCATCAACAGGAGGAATACAAGCGCATGCAGAAAGTGCTGGACGAGCAGGCCGAGAGTCTCACACAGGTATGCTGCGTGATGAAGAGCAACCCACGGATTCGGAACATCATCGGAAGCAATCCATCGTGTTTGTCTGATAGCAAATCGCAGACGAGCGTGCCAAGCAACAGTCACTCAAGCGACGGAGATCCGATGCGACGACACAGGCGATGAAGCGGTCGGCGCGACGAGCGAAGCAGTCCATGGGGAGCGAGAACAATCGGCTTCAGGTTGGCAGCGCTGTGGGTGCACACTGCCGTCGGGAATGATCTTTCGACTGACTGTTGTGATTAATAGAGAGAAGTGGAGTCCTTGTCGGCTGAGGTCAAGCATCTGCAAGAGGAGTTTGCGGTGCTGGAAGAAGAGAGCAACCGGATGGACGAGGAGGAGGCGAGTAGCGACGCAAAGCAGTCGACGACTACGGAGGCACAGGAGGACGAACTGATCGCGCAGGTCGGCAGTCTTCGTCGGGAGGTGGCCATGCTCCGTGAGGCCAGGGACTCGATTGCGGCAAGCCAGTCGACGTCGTTCAAAGCCCAGTACGAGGCCGAGAAGGCCGAGCTGGACGATGAGATTGCCCATGTACGTCCGCCCGTCTTTCTCCTTGAGACCCTTATCAGTAAATTGGAACCTCACGGTGTGGAATGCCTCCTCTATAGCTCAAACAAGTCACGGACGAAATCCAGAAGCAACTGGGTTCACACGGCAAGCGGCTCCAGGCTCTTGTCGGCACTCTCGCGCCCAACTCTGGAACGGGCGCGTTGATGACGCGCCTGTACAAGCAGCTCCTCAGCGACACATCGGGTGGCCCCCGCAAGACCTTGGATCTCCAGGCCTTTCTCAAGGTACTCATTATTGCTTCATTTACCCCATCAGTTCATCCACTCCCGTTCAGTGCTCACGCGTGGGGATCTACTCTTTTTCTCTTTTCACGACAGAGCTGCCCAAGCGTCGACGAAGGGAAGCGCGCGATCGACGAGATGAAGAAGCTGCAGCTCATCTACTGCTACGAGTCGAGCGGCATCATCGCGCTCGCCGACTGAGACGACTGCAGTAGTACGTCAAATTCTCCCTCTAGTCCTTGTACTTCATGTCGGCAACCTCAAAACCAATGGTCGGGAACTCGCGCACAAACGCCGTGACCTTGGCCTTGAGCGCCTCGATGCGCGCGACTGCACTGGCGTCCGTCACAATGTACTCCTTGAAATCCTTGACCTTCTTGCCGCCCTTGGCAATGCACTCGGCATTGAGCTCGGCCGCGAGCTTGACGCCGTCGTCAATGAAACGTGCGACCTGGACAAAGTCGTCTTCGGTGCAGCCGCGCGTCGTGAGTGCCGGCGCGCCGAGACGAATGCCGCTCGGCACGAGAGCGCTCTTGTCGCTCGGGACCGTGTTCTTGTTAACGACCATGTTGGCGTTTTCCAACAGCGTCTCGACGCGCGCGCCGTCGACGCCTCGCGACGCCTTGACATTCACGAGGGCCAAGTGGTTGTCCGTGCCGTTCGAGACGACCTCGTACCCGAGGTTCATGAGCTCGCCGGCGAGCGCTTTGGCGTTTTGAAGCACTTGCTTTTGGTACGCGACAAAGCTCGGGCTCTGCGCCTGGTGGAGCGCCGTCGCGAGCGCCGAGATCGTGTGGTTGTGGGGGCCGCCCTGGAGACCGGGGAAGACGGCAAAGTCGATGCGCTGCTGCAGATCGTAGTGCGTCTCGACGCCCTTCTTGTCCACGCTCTTGAGTCCCTTGCGGTAAAAGATCATGGCGCCGCGTGGCCCACGCAGTGACTTGTGGGTGGTCGTGGTCACGACGTCGGCGTATTCAAACGGCGACGGCACGACGCCGGCGGCCACGAGACCACTAATATGGGCCATGTCGGCGAGCAGGATTGCGTTCTGCTGGTCGCAGACCTCGCGCATGCGCTTGTAGTCAATGTTGCGCGAGTACGCGCTCGTGCCCGCCACAATGAGCTTGGGGCGGAACAGCGCCGCCGTCTCCTCGAGCTTGTCATAGTCGATAATGCCCGTGGCTTCGTTCAGCCGGTACGGCATGCTCTCAAAGTAGATGGACGTGGCCGAGATCTTCTTGTTACCGAGCTGGTACCCGTGCGACAAGTGGCCGCCGTGGGGAAGATCGAGCGCCATGATGCGGTCGTGCGGCTGCAGCAGCGCCGTGTACACTTGGAAGTTGGCCGGCGAGCCCGAGAGCGACTGCACGTTGACGCCCCAGAGTTCCGGGTCCAAGTTAAAGGCCTCGAGCGCACGCGCGCGGCAGAGGTTCTCGGCCTCGTCGATGAACTTGTTGCCGCCATAGTAGCTATTGGCACCGGATTCGTGAGCTATGGATCTACTACACTATCCAAACAAGAAGGACGAGACGACCACGTACCGTGCACCCGGGTACCCCTCCGAGTACTTGTTCGACATGACCGATCCCAGTGTATCCAGCACGGCCGTCGACGTAAAGTTCTACGTCATCAGAACGCCCATGAGTACCGACTGCCCTGCCGCCAACTGATCCTGCCACACGTACCTCGGACGCGATGAGGCTGATGCAGTTGCGCTGGCGCTGCTTCTCCCGCTCAATGATATCGAAGAGTTCCGGGTCCGTCTCCACGAGTGGCTTGTTGAGCGCTGTTGACCACTAGTTCATAGCATCCCAAGTGAGCTCTTCACGTCACGCCCACAAGATCCAATGCCTTGTGTCTCACCTCGCGGCTCTCGCTGGTGATCATGCGGGCGGTCTGGAGCGCACGCGGCACCGCACTTGCGGATGCGGCACGGCGGCGACAGGTCGAGAGCAGAGCGGCGCGCATGGCTTCTGGGACGAGCAAGAGATCCGGGTCGCGGGGAAGGAATCGCACTCTGACGTCGAGGTCGGCGACGCACCAGAAGGGCGGTGCCAACACATGAGCCAATCGCTGGAGGAAGAGGCTTCAACTATACACTGTAATCATTGTCCGGATGAGGAGGGCACGACGTATACAAAGTAATCATGTATACTTTAATAGTACCCCATGGGGTGCATGAACGCCTTGGCTGCAAAGTTCGCGAGTCGGAAAGAAAGAACAAGAAAGCAGCATGCGCCGGGGTTCTCTCTCTATCTATCTCCGCGCCCACGGAGACCGAGTCTGGTTCGAGATAGACAGGACGTTGGTGCTCTGTAAACCCACGGTCTCATTCTCGCGTTTCGGCTTCTTCCAGAGCCAACGGGACTTAGCAACCGCAGCGAGAAAACGAAGACGAAGAGCGAACGATGAATGTGCTGCTGGCCGAGCAGATTCGCGCTGCGAAGGCGCAGCGAGATGCAAAGGTGCGTCAAGCGGAAGAGCATCCGACAGTGGTGGAGAGCGAGTTGGCGCGTGCGCCGCCGACGCCGAGCGAGCGCGATCCAGCGCCGTCGGGCGACGTGATCGCGACGGAAAGTACGTCGACTGTGCAGCCAAAGGCGGTCGCCAACGAGACAATCCCGACGGTGGACCCGAGTGTGCAACTCACCAAGTACAAGCGCATGCTGCGTGTGGGTGTCGACATGAACTCGGTGCTGCGCAAGATGGGCGAAGAGGCGTTTGACATTGCGCTCTTTGACGACGAGCTCGCGCCGACGGCCGTGGAGGCGTTCTACCGCCCCGCGTACCTGGCCGCGACACAGTCCACGGCGGTGGACAGTAGCCCTACGATTGCGGCATCCCTCACTCGTATGGAGGGCACAGCTCTCATGTCTTCCCCCAAGTCGGTGCGCAAGAAGATCCATCTCCCAGTGATCGCCAAGTCCAAAACCACGCTCCGTGTCGCCTCGGACGACTGCACCACGACGCTCTGGTCGCGCGAGTGCAGCATGGCAGCGGCCACCCGCGTCTCGCTCGAGACCCGCGCGGCGTTCGACGCACTCTTCACAAAGGCCGTGAACAAAAAGGCCTCTCCCAGCAGCAATAGCAGCAGCAGCGACAAGACCAAGAAGCCGGCGTCGAATTCCCCCCACGGCAGTGTCCTCATCGACAAGGGCCGTGCCCAGAACATTGCGATCCTGCTTGTGGGCATGAAGCTCTTGACCGACGAGTGGCGCGAGTGCGTGCTGAGCATGACGTTCAACGAGAACTTTAGTGAAAACCTCAAGATGCTCATGCTCGCGTGGCCCACGAGTGACGAAGAGCGCGCGATCCAGGCGTACGACGCCGACTGCGGCGAGAAGCTCGGACGCGTACGTCGGGCTGGTGGTGCTTCTACCTCTCATATCGAAAGCTGATACGTGTGATGAGTGTAAACAGGCAGAGGAGTTCCTCGTCGGGCTTCGTGACATTCCGCGCTTGAAGCAAAAGATCGAGTGCCTCCACTTTCGCCTGCTCTTCTCGACCCGTGTGTTTGAATTGCGGTACGGCTTCTCTGTCTCTCTCTACGCCAGTGAGAACACCTCGTTCTGATGTCTTTGGTGTCTCCCAGCGAGTCGATGATGCTCGTAGTGCGCGGCATCAACCAGATCATCGAGAAGCAGACGTTTGCGGCCGCGATGCAGCACGTTTTTCGTCTCTGCTGCGTGCTCAATGACGGGGACGACGGATCGGACGCCAAGACAAACGCCAAGGGCTTCCGCATGTCGGCGCTCACCCAATTGCTGTGCGCGCGGTCCTTTGATCCGGCCGTATCGGTGCTCGGTGCGATCGCCCAGGCCATCGAGGTGCGTTTCCGGGCATCCCTACATGACCTAATATGGTTTTATTTAACGGTATGGGGGAGAACAGCGAGACGACCCACGCTTGGGTACGTTTGCGGATGAGCTCACGCTGCTCACCAAATGTGCGGCCGTGTCGGTCGGCGCGCTGCGCTCTGAACTCGCGTCTCTGGACAGTGGCTACCAAAAGCTGGTCGACGAGACCAAGGTTCGCTCACCCCTAGCTAGACCAGTCGACAGCAGTCTCATTGATGAGCAACTGTTGTTTGTTTGTAGAAGGCCGAGACGATCAATCTCGCGGCGACCATGAACCCGAAGCTCGTGGAAGACCTCCGAAGCTTCCACGCAATCATCAACAACTTTACCGCCGAGGCTGAGCTGGAGCTGCGCGGTCTCCACCTGACCATGCGCGATGTCACGGACGCGGTAGGGTGCTTGTCTTGAAACAAAGGCTGAGATGATTCTTTTTTCTGAGCTCGGGATTTGTACTGGGTACGACAGTGCGGCCGTCTCAACGTGTACTTGGAAGAGTCGGACACAACGCCGTTTAACGAAGTCATCACCCACATCGCTGCGTTTGTCGAGGCCTACTCGGCGGAGCGTGCCAAGATCGTCGCGCGAGAATCGTTTTCGCAGTCGTCGTCGAGCTCGGTGGCCTCCGAGGACGACGGCTTCTTCTCGCCGCCGTCGTCGCAAACCTCGGCCTCGACGCTGTGCGGCAGTGACGGCGGCAATGAGGCAGTGTGAAGCACAGACAGGTCTCAACCGTTGTATGAGTGGCACTGCCAAGCTTTCGAGCAGTGAGTATTTTATTAATCCAGAAGAGTACTATTATCCCAGCGTGAATTCCCAGACGCTAATCTTGTCGGATACAAAGTCTGGATGGAGTTCTTCCGTTCCCACATCACGCAGCGTGAAGCCGTGCTTTGTGAGCTGCTGGAAGAGAATGGAATCCGAGACAACGCTGCGCTGCTGGTGGGACATGAGGATCTTGGTCGCTACCGTCGAGGTGGACGCGATTTGATGCATGGTGTGGACAAGTGGCGCAATGAGCTCTTCGACCCAGACGACGTCGGACGCGAGAATCAGATCGACGTCTCCTAGGCCGTCGAGTCGCGGCTTGAACCAGTCGAGCACTTGTGTGTGCACTCGGGTTGTGGACGTGGGAATCTGCGCCATCGTGCGCTGGATATTCCGCTGGAGATTTGCCATTGTGTAGTCCAAGTCGGTCAGAATCACTCGCTTTGCCCCGCCAATCAACGCAGCAGAGAGACCGACCAGGCCGGTACCGGCACCGACTTCCAGAATGCACTTGCCCTGGAAGTCAGTGTACTTGTGCTCGAGGTATTTGGCCAGCACGACCGAGCCGTCCCAGGTCGTGAGCCCCGTGCCCAGGCCCGAGTTCTCGACCTCATCGATGAAGACCGAGTAGCCGTTGATACGGAAACCTCCGGCTCTGGTGTCCACCGCAAACATGCGCGCAGGGAGAGCTGGGCGTTGACTGTCGTCGTCTTCATTTTTCTTATTCTTGTGGAGCACAACGTTGAGTCGGGATCGTCGGCCGAGTTGGGAGAGAGTCGTGAGCGGACGGAACCGGTCGGCTTTGGGGTCGTACACTTCGACATCAAAACCCATTGGGAGAGATTTTGAAGCCGTTGCATCCAGCGCATCAACGAGCCGTTCTTGCAGAAGAGTCTTGAGGTCGTGGAGGGCGATATGGGACGCAACGCGGAGACTCATTTGGCCGGACCTGCCTGCCTCGACGGCTCGGCGCGGAAGATTCTGCACGTCGACACGAAGCACGAGCGATGGCGCCGTCGCTGCGTCTATATAGCCAGTTGTGTGGGCCATGGCGAGTGCAACGAGTAACCACAGACGGGCAACGCGCACCAAGGAGACGAGCGTTGTTGAGGACCTTCGCAGCATTCCAGAACCATCTCGGATCAATCAACATGAGCAGCTCATCTCTATTCGTACTTAGGGGGCGATTGCTTGTAAGTACGGCATAAGATGGCTACACTTGGACGGCTATGAGATGAGATAACGGACAAACTCGCACGTCGTCTTAGCCTCCCATTGTGCGTATTCAAACGGGTTCGTGACGGCGACTCATCGAACCGCAATGAGCAATCTTTTCAACCGCAACAAAACCTTCCGCCCCACGAAGAACCATCACCACGGAACCAAGCGGTACGATCTCCACAAGCGCGCGCAGGCGACACTGGGCAGGTCCGTCGGCGCTATGTACTAGAACCTCCTCTCTACTTTAAGACTGATCAATGGCGATGACCTAGTGGAGATATTCGGAATGCAGTAGCTCTTCCAGCAGGGGAAGAGCTCAATGACTGGCTCGCCGTGCACAGTGAGTCTTGCGTTTGAACGACTATCCACCAAGAGGCTCATGAAATGATCTCTTCCCTTTCCCAGCGGTCGACTTTTTCAACGAGATCAGCATCGTCTACGGCACGATCATCGAGTTTTGCACACCACAGACGTGCCCCAATATGAGCGCCGGGCCCAAGTAAGCTCATCAATGTGATCTCCCGCGTCTTTTCGCTTGGTCTCTTGGTTCTGACTAAATGCTGCAGATTCGAATACCTGTGGAAAGACGACGGAAAGTACAAGACGGCGTGCAAGCTCTCGGCGCCCGAGTACATCGACATGCTCATGAGCTGGGTCGAAGACCTCATTGGCAATGAAGCCCTGTTCCCCACGCGTGATGGGGCGGCGTACCACCGCAGCTTCCCGACCGTGATCAAAAACATTTTCCGCCGCCTCTTCCGCGTCTACGCACACGTGTACTATTCGCACTTTGAAAAGATCGTGGGCCTGGGCGCCGAGGCCCATCTCAACTCGTGCTTCAAGCACTTTATGCTCTTTGTGACCGAGTTTGAACTTGTCGACAAGCGCGAACAGGAACCGCTCAAGGACCTCATCAAGAACCTGCTCGGATGAGTCCGAGGTAACTACACTGTAGACACCAAGAGCTACACGAGATTGATAACACATCTTTCTATAAAACCAGCAAGAGAATGGGAGAAATAGAAGAACAGATACTGGCAGACATGGGCTCGTACAACTGAATCCGACTACGACAGCAAGTCGATCGGCGGCGGCTGGTTGCTGCGAGGAGGCTGTTGCTGCTGTGGTTGCTGCCGAGGTTGTGGTGGCTGAGAAGCGATGTGGGCAAACGGATCAAACGCACCGAGCGACGACGGGGCTGCGGCCGTGGCCGTGGGCGACACGCGGACCGCCATCTCGGAGAAATCCAGCAAGTTGACCGTGTCCTCTTTCTTCACAGACGCCGTCTCGTGCGTCGCCTGGTTCGATTGGTAAGAGTAGTTGTTGTCGTGCTGGTTCGAGACCACGGTGCCTTGCTGGTGCTGCTGCTGGTTCGAGAACCCAGTGGACTGCTGCAGCGTCATTGGCGTCGGCTCGGGTAGCTGATTCTCATGATCCCCCGAGAGTCTCATGAGCCCGTCGGCGTCAAAGCGGTCCGTCGGCGGCGGGAACGCCATGGTCGACATACGCCGGGGCACGTCGATCGCCGAGCCGTCCCGGCTCATGATCGGCCGCTCCCACTCCGTCACACCCGTCGTTTCATTGCGGAAATACGTCGTGTCACGCGAACGCGAGTACACCGGGGTCCACCCGGGCTGGAGCACAAACTCCGTCTCGCTCAGATCTTTCCACGCACAGCCGTCAATGAAAAACTCGTACTTTTTCGTGCCTTCCGACTCGAGCGTGACCACGACGCTGAGCGTGTGCTGGTCAAATAGCGTGTACCCATACTCCCACACTTCGTCGTCAATGTCGTCGTGGTTCACCGTGACCAACGGCCGCGCATCGAGAATCACGACAAACTCGCCGCTGTCGTCGCCGTAGGCCAAGTCCCGCAACTCGAGCTTGTGGATCGTGCCGTGGAGACCAAACGCAAAGGTCCAGGCCATGCACTGGGCCGTGACCGCACGGTTACTGGTATTGGCCTTGTCGGCATCGGGCGCGCGCGTGAGCACGCGCTTCTCGTCGACGACGCGGCGCGCGTACCGGTCGCGGCTCCACACTGTCTTGGCGGTGCTGCTGACCTTGCGGTCCTCGAGTTGGCCCCACGCATGGCCATCCACGAAAAGCTGGTAGATCGAATCCAGTCCAGTGCGCTCGTCGACGACCGTCGCCTTGACGTCCTTGATGGCCACGCAAAACTTGGCCGCGTGGGTCTTGGACACGGCGAATTCGTACCGCCAGTCGCCGGGGCAGTACTGCTCCGATGTATAGAGGCGGCGGCCGTCGAGCCGCAGGCGCTTCTTGGCCGAGATACGCGAGTGCTCGAGCGTGACCGTGTGGACCTGCTCCGAGTCGGCAAACACGAACCGCCACGTGATGCGCTTCTTGGACATGGGCACGCGCTCGCCAATGTTTTCAATCTCGCGGCCGACGCGGAGCACGCCCGCAGAGGACGGCGACGCGAGCGCGGCCGGGTCCGAAGATCCCCGAGGAGACGAACGCACGGTCGTGGTGGCGATCATGGTCTATAGAGAGAGAGAGAGAGAGAGAGAGAGAGAAAGAGGTGGCGATGGAGAGATTCCTTCTTTGTCAGTGTGAATTCGAGTGAGCTCCTCATGTCTCTTTCTTTCGATTTTCAGGGTCGTTTGAAACCTAGTGCGTCTAGGTTTATTGAGGCCACTTGCTTTATTGCTTTTTGATTCATGAATTTTGGGAATAATGAGATTCGGACGGATTTGGATGGTGCAGGCGAGAACTGGCGAGTGGCCATGAGGGCAGGTGCGCCATTCGCAGCAGATCCGATCATCAGACGATCGGAGTATTAGATCCTGCAAAAGAACCGACACTTCAACAGCAGTATGTCTGTGTCATGGAAACAGAACCCAACGGATACACCAGATTGGAAGAAGATAGCACAAGACCTCATGCTCCTGATCTCTAGGAAACCTCCCGGCAGGGAGAACGATCGATGGTTAATGTATTGCATTCCGATTGTCTTCTCCGGTTCATGTTACTAGTATATCCCAAGTTACATCTTGAGAATGGGCCGCCGGTGGTGCGCGTGTTCCGCGTCGGTGGCGAGCATACCAACGCCGGCAAGGCAATACAGCAGCGCGACACCGAGCTGCATGTACACAGCGTGGCCTACCTCAATAGAAACGCGCTCTCTGGTATCACCTGTCCGGCGCAAGTCCGACGTCTGGTGGAGCCACACGAGCACCGTCATGAACGACGCCAGCGACGCACACTGCATCATGGCCGAGTTGGATTGCGCCGGCGTCTTGCGTAGCTCGTGGAGAAGAGGGAGCGGCTTGCCCAGTGTCCATATGAACGCGACCAGTGTCCATGCGGCCATGAAAATGCTCGCCCACGACAGCGTGATGGTCGTGGCGCCGTCGCCACCACAGGACTTCTCAATGAAACGCTGGATGTGGACGTCGTCGAGCGACGTCGGCGGTCGCGGGATGCGGTGGACGTCTTCGCTGGCCGTGGCGGGGAACCGCACGCCTCGGACGTCGTCGGTGCCGTACACAAATCCGCGCGCAAATGCCTCACACACGCTGAGCTCTTGGTGGCCGATCGTAGAGTGGAAGGCCACGCAGTTCTCTTTCTCATCGTCGCCGGTGGAGGCTGCCGCATCGACTGATCTTGCGGTGGCGCAGTACCCCCAGAGCCCGACCGACAAGTCGACCTGGAATGCACTGCTACTGGCGAGATGATACGTTTGACCAGTCGCCCACTGCGGTGAGCGAAGCGTCGTCGTGTGTAGCAGAAGCGCCGACGTCAGCACTGCTGTGGTCAGCATCGAGCGGCGCGTCCAGACCGAGCGACGCTTGGACACGAACGTCGGCGATGGTGGACGTCTTCCGATCATTTTAATGTTCGACGCCTGAGTCTTTCGAGTCGAGTTCTTGAGTGGCTGTCGATGCAGAGTGCGCACGTTCCAGAAGAACGGAGTGTGGATATAAATACCGAACAATATACGGCAGGCGATCTGGTACTGTAGCCAACCTGGTTCCACTTCAACCAATGAGCTCCGTCGCCACCAGGCTTCGGCACGAAGTGATCGGTCTGTGCAGCTGAGGCGCGCATCCCCATCTCCACTGGAGACTTCGCACACAAGATTTGCTCGGCACATGACGTCCGCACTGTCGCCCAACACAGTCATAGTCCATGTGCTTGCGACACGTCTGCTGCATGTGGATGCGAGAGTCCAACACAGGGCCGAGACTCGTGTTCGCCTCTGCCTCACTTCCTGAATCAGGAATCCTGTCAGGATCAGTTGGTACAGTGTACCAGCTCATAACTTATGATATTTCCAAAAGAGGGTGATCTCTTCGACTTTGGAGGAAAACATGCGGTAACACTCTCTGGCTGAGACGGCGTACGTCGAAGTGAGAGCGTTGCTACAACAACATTCACCATGCAACGGGCATCAAAGAAGCTGGCACAGGGTGTAGTGAATACGAAAGAAACGAAGGAGTCTGATGTTGAATGTCGCTTAGCTACCGAAACGGCAGACAGTGGGGAGCGCAAGTTTTGTTGACGAACTACGCTCACTCATTCGCCAGCGTTTACGAATCCGCCTTCATGGCGCTGTGGCGGCCAAGGAGACCACCGGCAATCAGGAAGAGCACCGCCGAGAGAATGTTCAACACGAACGACCCGCTGAGGCTGACATCATCCGCCTTGCCGAGCGGCTTCGACTGCACGAGCCACAGGACGAAGGTGAAGAAGTTGCACACGAACGCGAGGGAGATGAAGACCTTGAACAGGGAGTTGAAGCACGACCTGGTCTTGCAGCACGTCACACTAAGCACGACGCCGATGAACGCAAACACGCCCATATCCATCGCACAAATGCCGAAAAACAGCGCGGCCCAGCCGGTCGCGCCGCACGACTTGTCCAGGAACTTGCCAAACTGTTCCCAGTCCATGCCGGCGTTGAGGGCGAGTGCGCTCGTGTACACCTTGAGCGGCACGCTGCCGAGGCCCTTGGCGGTGGAATAGCCGTCGCAGATGCTGACGCTCGAGAAGTTCTTCGCAATCCCTTCATCAACGTTCGAGAGATCGTAATCGTTTGAGGTGTGGAACATGTAGCACTTGTCGACCGATACCGACGCCTTGTCCTTAGAGTCCTGAGCAAACTGGACGTCCGTGCAGTATCCCCAGAGACCGGCGGCAAAGTTGGCTTTGGCCACCTTACCCGTCAGTGACGGGTTGACGATGTCGCTCGTGGACCAGAGCGGCAGCGAGAACGAGATGATGTTGAGCACGACCGCGATAAAGAGGATGATGATCGACACGAGACCAGCGCCCGTGCACCCCATGACTGCTTGCTGTTCTGTCTTGCTGGGGGTTGGTGGAGCTGGGCAAAAAGGCGAATGACCTTCCAGACAGCTCACTGGTTTTCCTTGGGTTCAGTAACGGAATCCCATCCAAAAGGGAGCCATCCCAAGAAATCTCATTTAACCTTGTACTTGAGGTGGAATCACAACGGAAACACTGTGAAAATGGATATCCGGGTTTCTCGATCATTTCAGTGCGAGCTGAGGACATGGATATCAATTTTCACAGAACAGACCATGTCTATTTTGAATCCATGGCTCTTCAAATGGGCAGTCCCATGATCGGTTTCGAATGGATAGATCCTTCAAACCTTTCGAAACCGATCAGCGAGTGGGTCCGCACTGGGTTGAGGTTTCCTCACGCTGTGACAGCACTGCTGCCGCCATTCAGTCACCACACAGAGACAGCTGCACCCACCAACTCTCGTCGGAAACTGCGATTTGCCTCTTGTTGAGTCCGCGGGTCTGTTTAGGTACACACCAGCAGAGCGGCTCATGGCGATGTGACCAAGAGTCTAATAAAGGTGCACAAAGTGAAACTCCCGCATGAGGCGGAAACGACAGCACCTCCGCGGGAAGGACCTGAGACCGGTACGGAACGTATCAGGTTTTGCGCCGTCACAGGGTGGATTGGATTTGCTCCACGGATATGCAGGAACCGAGAAGATCACAAGACGTGTTTAGCAAAAATGTTCCAGAAACCGCCGGTGACCTACAGCGTAGGTTACCTAGGATAGCGGTTCATGTGGCCAGCAGACACACATCAGATTACAGTAGATTGGTACTTGAAGTTGGTTGCAAGATGGAGGTCTCAACTGACGTAGTGAACCCAACCTCAGCAGCAACGGCGAAGGTGGTCGGCGACGCCGACGAGGTACAGTACTGTACACGCAGTGCTCCCTTCTCTCGACAAGAAGTAAATGTGATGGTTGTGATGGTTCGGTCGTATCTTTCTTCAGGAAATGAATAGGCCGATGTTGCGCGCCGCAGCGCTATCTTTTTCCCAGCAGTGGCGCTGTTGGTCTCCAATGAGCAACGCGTCTGATCCAAATGTCAAATTACTGGTTCAATCTCAATCTTCCAGTCAATTGCCGAGTGCGCGCGTCGCAGAGCAGTCAGTGAGTACCTTATAGATCCCGAAAAGTACGACACGAAGGGTTTCTTCATTTCGCGGCAATCGCCGACTTCAACCACGCGTCGGCAGTAGCCACTCGATCTCACTGGCGTCACGCGCGCGCTCTCTCTCTTCTGATCCAGACCCAGAGTGTACGTTACAAGATCACATCTTCACAGTGGGCAAACACACTGCAAGAGATCCCACAGTCGAAACCGGTACGCTCTGCATCGAGTGCTAACGCCTCGTGCGCGAAAGGACGCGGAGTTTCCCTTTCCAAAGTTGAACCGCCACGAGAAGAAGAACCAACGCCAACGATCATCTAACTAAATCCGTCGAGCCATCGAGGAAGGCGAGCAAATCGCAGATCGCCTCCCCATTCACCCGTCCGAAACGGACACCGACGTGCTTTGGACTCGCGCCGCTGGATCGGCGCTGGAAACCTTCGCGGCGTGTTCCTTCTCCTATCCACCATGTTTATCCTCACGTGCGGCCGCAGCAGCTTGGGTACCGATACAAGCGAACGTGACGAGGGCCAGGAAAGTGAACGCTCTCGACAAGCGGCAGCTGCAGTCGTGACCCCGTTCGACTCACGGCGTGGTAGTGGCTTCAGCGGCGGCGATTCCTGGGCGAGTTCTCGAAGCGACCGCGTGGATGAAGGAGAGTCCCCCGCACCACCTCGGCGAGTGGACCCATCGCTGAGCCGTTACGACAGCATGGCCACGCGGCTCAAGACCGCGAGCCGCTCCGATTTTCCGTCACTCTGGTCGTCTGTCGGGCGAGAGAGCACGACAGCCAAGCGGAAAGATACGCTCACAACAACCAGCGTCGACGGCGAAGAGATCCCGATGCCCGATCTCCATGTCGGCCAATATCAGTTCTTTTGTGACCCGCAGACGTGGTCGCCCATGTTTGCGTCACCTGGGGACTTCACCGTGCGAGCGGAGGCCGCGTGCGAGCAGAGCGGCGGCAGCACCGCGCTACGCCTCGCGGTCGTGTGCTGTTCCGTTCGACCACTGAAAGACGCCCCTACGACAGAGACGACCAAGCGAAAATCTTTCGTCAAGATTGTCGAGCGGAGCGAAAGCGAGCTGGTCAAGTTTTCCGAGACCATGGCGCTCAAGTACCTTGGCCACCGGCTCATGGACAGATTGCCGAAGCTCACGCTGTCGGTGCTCTCGTCATCACAGCCACAGCTCGACGAGTACGCCGAAGCCGTCACCGCATTTCTAAGCTACGTGCTCAGCATCACCGAGATCGGGTATAATCGACTCTTGGTGCTCACCGAACCTGTTGCGAATAATCTCATTGTGCGCGAGTTTTTCGATCTCTCATTGGGGTTCGGAGATCCTGGCTTGGTGTCCACAAGTTCCTGTGGCGCACGACTCGAGCACCGTGCCACTGGCGATCGGACATTACTCCCAAGCGCCTGGTTTGACGCCATGGACCGGGCTGGCACGCACTCGAAGTCGTTCTCCCTTCCGGGTCGTGACGACTCGTCACCGCGTCGCATGAAATTGATGCGGTCGATATCGAGTCGTCGCCTCAGTGATAGCGGCTTCGATTTTCGGGCGTCGGGGTTCCGTTCGCCACACCAGCATCAGACTCCCAATATGCCTCGTGAAGAGAGCCGCTCGGATGGCAAGTGCATCCGCTTCATCAAGCCAGGCCGTTGGAGCCAAGAACGCTCCGCGCCCGGTGCCTTCACGGTCGAAATCACGAGCGTGACGATCTCAGACGCGCGAGCCAAGTATACGATCTGCGTGATCTTCGAATTGAGTGGTCGACAAGAAATCACGACCGTGGACCGGCGCTTTTCCGAGTTTGATTCTCTGGTGAATCGCATCGAAGCGAAATTACGCATGCTCTCGGTGCGGAACCATTTCCCAACCAAGACGCTTTTTCGGTATCTCTCGATTGGGTACCTCGAACGCCGCGCTGCACACTTGCAACGCTTTTTGGAGAAACTGCTGCAAATGCGGTTCTTTGGTGTGCTCGACGAAGAGGTCACGATGGTGGCCGAGCCGAACGTCCGCAAGTTTCTTAATCTTCCTAGTGTCCAGTGGAGCATCACGCCGTGGCGCGTGCCGCGGGGCCCGCGTGCGAGCAACCGATCAACAGCTCACATAAGTGGAGGCACTGAGTACACTGAATCAACCACAGCGAGAGCATACCCGCCACCAAGCTACACCTCATCTCCCAGCTCAAACGCCAGCAACGAATCCGGAGCGTACGAGTTCGACGACGTATCGTCCCCTCGATTCGTCAACGTTAGCCAAGGTCGAAGTGGCTCGATGTGACTATAGCGTCTTGTTTCCATGGCGTTTTCGCACCTAGCTCTTGAGATCTAATCGCCACGAAAGTATCTTCGTCATCTCCCATCCATCTCGGGAAGATGCGAACTGCAGCCATGTTGGATCGCCAGCTTCTGTGACGTGTGACGATGTGTAATTACCTCCGTAAAAACCAACTCCATTGTAAAAACAATTCTAACTGAAGCAGTCAAACGTGCACACGAACACGCACGATGGAGCGGGCGGAAGCCGAGGACCTCGAGCGGCTCTCGCAGTATGTGTGCGAGACCGTGGTTGCGTACGTGGGCGCTCAGCTAGAAGGTAGTTGCCGCGTCTCCGCAGCGGTCTCGGCCGAGTGTCTGACGGGTCTGCTGATTCGGTACAGGCTCAGCCGAGAGCATGGAAATCCTTCACCAAATTGTTCAGACCGTCGACCGCAAGTACGAAGCGATGCAGGGGGAGCTGCAAAGTGTTGGCAAGCTCTCCAAGATCATCAAGGCCAAAGGTATGACCTAATCATCCCGGATTGTGGGCTCCTCCGTCGCTGAGGAGTGGCTCTACGTGCTGTAGCTCGTCAAATGGACGAGAAGATGCAGTGCATCGACGACATTGATGAGGAGCTCACAGAGCTGGAAGACATGGTCGACCAACTGGATGTCTACACTGCATCGCTTCGTACGCGCCTGCATATGATTCTTTTTTTTTTTCAGGAAGGCAACGTGGACTGACTGGCCCATCGGTCTGGTTGGATGGATTGCAGAGACCAAGTTCTATGAAGTTACCTCGTAACTTCTATTTGTGCGGGATACCCTTCTCAAGACGTGACGTGCAGTCGTAGTACACAACGCATTCTGTATATATGCTTAAACAGTTTGGCGGACAAGTGTCATGTTTCTGCATAGGCCATCATACAGCTTCCACAGTCCAGCTTGGTTACGCGAACTATAACATCAAAGTTGACAGTACTATTAAACCCCCGTGCCACGAAGCGTCGCTTTTCCTGGATCGGAGGAAGAAACGGAAAAAGGAAAGAACATTTGCGGAATCTTTTTTTAGAAGCGTCCAAGCGTTTTCCTTCCATACTCTCGTTCTATCCCAGTCCCAATATTGGCATGTGGCGGTGGATGTGTGCGTGCGTACCCCAGTGGTGATTGACCCTCGATCGTGCGACCAAAGCGACGCCTCCCGCATCATCAGCAGCAGCCACACTCACCACTGTCCCACAATCGAATTCCACCGGCGGATCCACGGCTCTCGCCACCATGCAGAACATGAAGTGCGTCGTTGTCGGGTGCGTTGCTTCAGAATGGGAGGTTTGGTTGCCGTTTGCAATCGAACTGACGAGAATGGGCGGTCGCCTCTGTGCTCGCTTGCCTGCAGGGATGGCGCCGTCGGAAAGACGTGCGTGCTCATCTCGTACACGACCAACACGTTCCCGGGCGAGTACATCCCGACAGTCTTTGACAATTACAGCGCCAACGTCATGGTCGATGCCAAGCCGATTAACCTTGGGCTCTGGGATACCGCTGGCCAAGAGGACTACGATCGCCTACGCCCGCTGAGTTACCCGCAGACTGACGTGTTTTTGATCTGCTTCTCCGTTGTGAGGTAGGGTGCAATTGTGTCACACCTGCAATTTGGTTAGTGCAACTCACCTCATCTCTGGATTGCAGCCGAGCTTCGTTCGAGAATGTGCGATCCAAGTGGCTCCCGGAGATTCGACACCACGCTCCGGGCGTGCCGTTCATTCTCGTTGGCACGAAACTCGATCTGCGCGACGACGAAGAGACACTCGAGAAGCTACGTGAGAAGAAAATGCGTCCCATCACCTACGAAGATGTACGTTGATAGCAGTCCTGAAAGACAAGGAGGACGTGGTGCTGACTGTGATGAACGCTTTTACAGGGCGAGTCGCTCAAGAATGAGCTTGGCGCCTTCAAGTATCTCGAGTGCTCGGCGCTGACGCAGAAGGGGCTGAAGCAGGTCTTTGACGAAGCCATTCGATGCGTGCTGGCATCGAACGCCGCAAGCAAGCTCAACCAGAAGCAGTCGCGATTCCGATGCAGCATTCTCTGAGCACTGGGAAGACGAATGACAGTCTTCCTCATTTACTTCGATCTTATTCCGAGAGCTGCTCTAACCTTGAAACGACGCAACTCCCGTCAAATTTCGTAATTTAATGTACCCTGGATGCATCAATTCTTCCCATGCACATGGATCAGGACGCATCAATAGTGTATACAAGATAACTCCCATAGAAGCCGGACGCGAAGCCGACAGACATGCGAATGAAGGATATTGTGGTGGTGAATCCAAGGTGAAGACGGTGTGTACTAGTTTTGATATACTACTACTTTAGTATGCGATTTGTTGAGATTCGGATGCATAGAAGAAGAAGCCAAGGACGCAGCAAGAGAGCTCGGGTGTGGTGCGCTCGTTCCCCCATTCTTTGGTTTAAATAGCCGACTAACGTGCATATCGCGGTCGGCGTGGCCGCACCCCGTCGCAGGAATGGCTACACTATATCTCGTATCGAAGTGCCATCCTTATTTTAACCAATCACAGCAGCATTTTATCTTCCAATCATGTTGCCCTGGGCCGGACTGGATTCTTTCCCAGCAGAACCTCAAGGGAAAGCAAGACCCCCAGAGTGGATAAAGCATCGGGTGGGGGCACGATGTCAGTGGAGTGAGATAGCGTTGGAGAACGGACGAGAAAGCTGGGTTCGCGGGTCTCAATTCCTTCGTTTGCGCGGCGTGCCAGCGCCAGAGACAGCTCCGTGATCGGCAAGACAGCTTGTAGGCTTTTGTCACGCGTACGGGGACTGGAAGTGCAGCCGTGCGATTGCGCCGTGTGCACACCCAACGCCTAGAAGAAGAGAGAGTCGATCGACCAGCGGCGCGCCGACGAGCAGGTCAGTGAACGAAGATGCACGAATGACGGATACCAGGGCGCGAGTTATCTGACTGCTTGACTGTTTTCCGATGCAGTAGGAATTGGACTAGCACGCATCAACCATAGTGTCACTCGAATATCTACTATGAAAGTCTGGCACGAGGCCGACGGACGTGCGAATAAAGATGTGTTGAGGTGCGTTCAAGACGACGGCGATATAGTACGAAGCTTGTCATTTGGACTTGGACGAATGCTGCTGAACATAATGAATAGAAAAAGCAGCAGGCGATGATTATGAGGCGGTAAGTGTTGTTTATTACGCGCAATAGATGCACCTAGTAGCTTCAGAAGCAGCAGGAAAGACGCAGATTGTTTCTCTCGTGCAAGGGCAGGACGAAGTGTTTCGTTTTCTCTGAGAAGGACAGGACAATCCACAACCGCGCTCGCGCCTCGTGCCTCGTGCCTCGTGCTAGTATGCAGTGGTATGTAGTGGAATGCAGCATATACAGCACATGCAAACATGAAGCGGGTGGATCATGGGCGGCCAAGGAGCGCCTCACCTCCCGCACGTTTTGTTTTATTTTTCCTGGCTTCTTTTTTTCGGTTGGAGGTCTCGCTCACAACGGGTGGGGGGGAAATCCAGCGACGCCGCCAAGAAGCGTCTCTTCCCCCACTACGGTTCCCCTAGCTTACATGCAGACTGCAAGATGCAGTACTAGTGGAGCTGAGAGCTCTTGTTGTATGGATATGCAGTCGAGCTCGGAGCTCTTGTCGTCCCGTGGGAAATCGAAAAATGAACCTCTGTTGGACTCTCTCTCTCACCTGAGCTGTGAGACGTGAGACTCACATGTCACACGTTCGAGACCTCCTCCGAAGTTCTTGGTTACGCTGTGTAACCTTGAACTTGCCTGACGTGAGAGTTATGAACGTAACCCGTGGTTCGTTCCAGTGAAGGTTGTGAACTAACATGCATCCCGTAACCTTGGCGCTTCGCGCCGACGACCACGCTCGATCCCTCGACCAAGTGTACAAAACACATGATCAGCCAGATGCAGTCCAATAAACAGCTCTCCGCTACGGCTATGGCACGTGGAGCGCCGAGCGCCGCGCCGAGCCAGTCAACGTAACGTGTTCACGCGTCGTGGTAAGCTCAGGTAGGAGACCCTGACACCGACTGAGGTGAGCAGCGAAGCACGACTGTGCTGTTCACGAGTAGGCAAGGTGAAGAGCTTTTTCGTGCTCGTACTATGGGTGTGATGCATGCACAGTATAGGAGGATGCAATGGAGTCAACGTTTGCCATCTGACCTCGTCATTCCATATTCGCGCCAGTCGCTTTCCACGTCATTGTAAGCAGTACAGTACCGTACGATACTGCACTGCATTGCACTGCAGTCTCCCACCACCCACAAGAACACGCCTGTGTCGACAAGAGACAAAAGCGAGAGGTATCTGGACCCCACGCTGCAGCATTGTCAGAAGGACGCAGGTGGAGAAAACCATGAAGGAAACCTTCGATGTTGACTTCGACAAAGACGATGAAGCGCTTGCCTGCGCTGCTCTCATGTCTTACACTGATGAAAGTGCTTGTGGCTGGTGAGTAGGCCAGTGTGAGTCAAAGTACCGTCGCCTCATGGCGCACTACAAGAACTATCTACGCCAGCAACCTCAGCGGTAGCGGCGGCGACTCTGCCAAGGGCATCGTGGCCCTAAACGCCGACGTCTGGGACAGGCTGATGGAGCGAGCGAATGCGCCCACCAGAAGCTCGTATCGTTTATAAACCCTATTTAATTGCAAGCCGGTACTT
>JAADVZ010001066.1:0-10020 GCA_023335925.1 Pythium phragmitis | reverse complement strand
GTAGGTGCTCTTGTTCTGAGAGAGAACGGTTCTTGCGTCTTGTCTGATTTTGTTCTTGCGATGCCGGATCGTCAGTTCAACAAGCGCAAAAACCTTGGAACAGAGCCGGATGTCACAAAAGCAAGAGGATCGATCGTCCTCGCAGAGGCAGACCAACATTCCGATATCCTCGTTCTTACAGGAGTTCAGAAATGTAATTGGCGTATTTACGATTGGGCCTTCTATTAGAACGTACACTGTACATCATTTGTCAAAGTGCGAATGTTGGCGCGGAAGTCCATCAATCTTCCCCGACGGACACCATGGTGATGCCGTCCGAGCCAGAGCGCGTGCCGCCCGTGGTGCGCGACCCGCGCATCCCTCGCTTCCCCGTGGTGATCGCAGAGCCAACGTTCGAGCAAGTCAAAGCCAACGTCAGAACGAGTGACTATACCGAGGCCGCTATCGTGAGCGCGACGTGCTTCCCCGCCGGATACTTTTTGGGTGCGTCCACAGACCCCTATTATGGGTGGGGCAATGATGATGGCAATGGAACTGAACCACGCTTTATGATCCAAATAGCACGATACATTGACCGTCATCTCGCGGTGCGTGGCATGTGGTTTACGGGCATTATCGGTACACTCGGCGGCGTCATGCTCGCGTTCCAAAACACCGAACTGCGGCTCAAGGGCTTTGGCCGCAACGACGTCGAGGTCGCGCGGTACGGCATCCAGACGCCGCCGCCGCCACAAGATAATACGACACACAACTAAAGAAATGTGACGTACTATTTTTTGTTTTGTTTTTCGCGTCGCTTTTTAGTACTCGGTGTATTGGCTGTTGCCGTCAACGTCCTGGTCCATTTCGTCTTGCTCCTCCGACAGAAGGAACGTGCTGAAGTCGTTCGGGTACGCGGCCTCTTGGCCAAAGAGGCTCAGCAGCACGGGCAGCAGCACCATGCCGTGGAAAAAGCCCAAGAGAACGATGCCCAAATACATGCGGAAAAAGTAGACGCGGAACAGCATGGACGGCGCGAACGCTAGCACGCCAATGCCGCAGAACTTGGTCAGGGTGATGCCCGAGATGATGGATGCGCCGACACTCGCGAGCGCGTGCTTGGTGTGGTCGTCACCCGTAATGCCCAGTCGGTTCACGCGGGAGAACGCAAACTGGTGGGTCATGTGGACACAGAATTCCACGCCGAGACCGACACAAGCCAGCAGATTCACGACCGACACGGCGTTCATTGAGGTCGCAATGGGTGCCAGTGCGTTCCAGAGGAACAAATACCCGAGCAGACTCACCGTCATGGACAGCACGCATACGATCACGATCATGCTGAGCCGTAGATTGCGGTCCATGAGCAGAAAGACCGAGACAAACACGACCAGCAGCGCCAGCAAAATGCTCTGCAGCGCAATCCCTTGGATGTACGTGTACTGCTCCTCGTACACGAAAAAGAGCGTGTACGGAAACACTTGAATCTTGCCATGCTTGGCGTTGCTTGATTGCTGGAACTTGTGCTGCCACGTGCGGGTCACGGCGTGCATGTAGTAAAACGTGTTGACAAACATGGACTGGTTCTTGAGAGCGTTCGCCTGGAACCGCATACGTGAGCCCAAGAGACCATTGGGTTTGTGCGTGTGCGGATCCTGTCGAAACACGAGATCGTCGGCGTACTGCGCGCCGCAGAGTCCAAAGTTCTGGCAGCACTGTGAGTCGATTTCGATCAGCGAAAAGTTTTGTACAAGCGGATAGAACAGTGCGTTGGGCGTCACATTGCCGCCTTGATCAAACGGAGACGCCATCTTGAGCTCTTCGTACGGGAACGGATCAAGCGGTTGCTCGGGGCAGTCGCACGAGCCGTCTTCAATCTTCTCGTGAAGGAAGTACCGCATTTGGCGCCACTGGTTGAACGCCTGTAGCCACGAAAAGATCGGCAGTTGAATGTACTGACGAATGCTCGAGAAATCGTCAATAAGCTGGTTCACTTGCAATTGCACCGTGGCGTTCGTATAGTCGATGCTGTCCCCCGCCAAGACGAGATACGCCGGCGGACCGGCCTCGCCAAACTTGGTCTGCACGCGGAAATACTCGTGCAAGTAAAAGTCGGTGGGCACAGCGAGCTCTTGCTCGAGCCCCAACGGAATATGCTGCGCGCCGAGAATGCTTAACAGCACAAACACCAACGAACTCAACAGCACAACGAGCTTGGTCGTGCGGCGCGTGATAAACGGCGCGTACGTCTTGACAATGAACGCCTTAATGACGCCGCCACCTTCGTCAATCCGCCCGCTGGCCGATTGGGACGTAGAGCTGGTTTTCTCGGGATGCATCAGCGAAATGGGCTGTCGTGCCCAGGGAAATAGATCGTACCGCCGTGCGCGCACGCGGCGTGTATCGAGAATCAACGCCGCGGCAAACCACGTGAGCTGAAGCACATAGTCGGCCAACACGGCGACCGCGGCGACGATACAAAACGTCGTGAGTGCTGGGATGCGAGTGAGTGCACCGACAAGAAACGCTAGACACTCGGAGATAGCCGCGACTGTGATCGATGGGCCAACATTGGCCATGGTTTCGCCCATAATCTTGCTCAGCACTTCGTGTTCATCGGTGCGACGTCGGGGCGTACTGTTCGACGGCGAGAGCCCGCGTAATGCCGCGAGCCGATCAAACTCGTTGGTGAGGATAAACATATTGTCAACACCGATCGCGAGAATCAAGAACGGCACGACTTCGAGCGTGATCATGGTCACTTCCAGCTGGAAGATTGCGCTGCAAATGCCCATTGAGATGCCCAGCGAGAAGAGCACAATCACGATACCCGTCAGGCCCAAGCCAAACCGGGAGTGGATACGGTCCGTGAACTTGCCGAGCGAGAGCGACACGTAGAGAAACATGACGAGATAACTCACGACCACGATGAACGCATTCTGGCTGGTTTGGACCTCCAGCGAATCGGCCACGGACCGTTCGGCCATGTACGTGAGCTGCATGCCGCTTGCGGTATCATTCAGCAATCGGGCAGAGGCCTGTTCAGCGAGGCCGATAAAAGCTTGGCGCTCCCATTCCTTGACGGCTTGTGTGTAGCTAGCATTGTCCGGGTTGTTGTGGAGCAGGAACGTGACGATGAGGGCCTTGGCCTTGGGGGTCGATTCGCCACACGGGTCCGGGTTCTCATGGCACGTGTCCCGCGCGAGTCCACCAAAGACAACGTTGCGCATGACGGGGACACCGTTCTGGTCCATGCATGGCGCACGGTCTTTGAGGAAGGGATCCGTGGTCTGGCACGCGGTCGTGAGTTTAATATCGGGGTCATGAGCCAAAAGCGTGCGGTTTGCGAGCCAGTACTGGAACGGACTCGTGACAAGACAGCCTTTTCCCTTGATCGGACGATAGCAGAAATCTTCGAGGGAATACGTGTGGTTGTTTACAGTGACCTTTGCGCTTCGGATCGCGAGCTCAATGTCGGCCTGCTGGAGCAGGTACTTGCGGTCGATGAGATCGTCCACGACGTTCGTTGGGCTGCCATTGGCTGTACACATGGTGTCCTCGGCATCGAGAGACCATACGCTCTGCTTGGGCACGGGCACGGGCGGAGCGTGGTGTTTGTCGGTGTAGAAAATGAGCTGCTCGACGCGGAAGAACGGCCCAAAGAGTTGGTTGAAGTTGGTTTGTTCGTGGGCCGCGACGGACGTCGGCGAGACCCAGAGCTTCTGTGGGTCAGTCTGTACGTAGACGCTGCGCAGCCCTAGGCATAGCAACGAGCTGATGCTCAGCGCGAGCGCCGAGACCCACCACGGGTTCCGCCCGCAGAAGGCGCCGATTCCATACAGCGTCGGCATCGTGGGGTGACTTCGACTTGTGGAGGAAAGAAGAAGATCAGAGGCGAACGTAGTGGAACTAATCAAGAAGTCTGCGACATGTGGTGCTAAGTTCGTGTGTTGGAAGTTCAAGACGCGTCACGAGTCAGGTGGCAACTCAGTCTCGAAAACCTCCCACAAATTATGCTGGACGAAGGATCATCATCTGTCTTCGCAAATGCTGCTGTACCAAATCTCTCCAAAACCCAATAATTTATAAAACGGCAAGGTCGCCATTTATGAGGATATCCTGCTAAGGCATTGCCTTCCATGGAGAAAAACAGTTCCACGTTGGTCCCTGCAAGAGATCGCGCAGCAGCCAGCAGCCGGCGCCATGGTCATGAACGAGCGCGTCTCTGTTGCAGAGACTATTTGAGCACCAGAGACTGTCTGGTGCGCAAAACGCTTCCTGTTTCTCTCGCACATTCTTCCATAGTCTCAACTGGTACTGGACGTGTGGTTGTTTTGATCAGTACCGTAATAATAGGTCCTTCTGTCTCAAACCTGGGATACGTGGACAGGGCACACACACGTGGGGAAACGCTTGGTTTTGCCATCATCACCCTCCAGACTCTCTTTGGCAAGATAAGTTCGGCGTCATCAATTGACGGGTTCCACCTTGGAATCCACGGACTCGAAGTCATTTCCGAATATTCTCCGTGGTGAATCCATCCCCCCAATTCCATACACATCACTATGGCTGGCGTCGAAGGTATTCCCGTGATCCCAGACAAGTACCGCGCCGTGCTCGAGCCGCAGATCGACCAAATGCTCAAGGACATGGACGATGCGGCGTCGTGGAGCTTCCACGCGGAGAAGCACGGCGTCAAGGGGTACACGCGCATCGAAGACAGCCTCACGGCCGCGAAAGGTGTGGGTCGCGTGCCGTTCAACCCGCGTGCCGTCTGGGACCTCATCATGGACGTCGGGCGCAAGCACACGTTCGATCGCCAGCTCCTTGAAGGCAAGCGCCTCGCGACGCTCGACGCGCAGACCAATATCGATTACCTCAGCTACAAGAGCCCCGCGTTTTTTGTCGCCGGCCGCGACTTTTTGTCCATTGTCCACTGGCGCGTGCAGCCAAATGGCGACATCATTATTGTGGCGCAGAGCGTCGAAGATCTTGAGCTATGCCCGCTCAAGGAGCCCAAGATTGTGCGCGGCCACATCCATATTGGTGGCTGGAGGATCGTGCCGGACGCCGACTACAAGAGCTGCGAAGTGACGTTCGTAGTCAAGACCGACCTCAAGGGTAGCATCCCGTCGCGCGTGGCCGGCGCGGCCGCCTCCGAGCAGCCGTACCTCATCCACGAGATTGCGCAGGTGCTCAAGAAGGACAAGGACATCGCTCGCTTCGACGCGCTCGGCAAGGTCGTCAACACAGGCGAAGCGAAAGACGCCGAAGCCACCACCACTAGTGACGCCGCATAAACCTAGCGAATGGTTCCCTCTCCTTGTGGAAGCCGCAAAGTCTTCGATAATCGATTCATTCCATATTTGCTTCTTTCCATCGATTTGTTCACGTGAACCCAAAGAAGACCAACCACCAATGCTGCATGCGTGGTCTTCGGAAGGACCCAGCATTTTCTGCGGCATGCACCGACACGCGGCATCTCGCCAATGCCGTCCATCCGTAGTTCAAGCTTCCAAAAATCAGATTCAAGAGAATGGATGTGCTTCACGCTTCCTCCTCATAGACTATGAGGAGGAAGCGTGAAGCACGTCCATTCTCTTGAATCTGATTGTGGCTGTACTATGAGTCATAGTACAGCCACTCTATCACGCTGTACGAGTCATACAGCGTGATAGAGTGGCTGTTCACGCTCCCGTGGGGTGCCACACATCCTTCCCACTCCCATGCCACGTCGTCTAGCATACAGTAGAATGGAGGCGTATGTATTCCTTGCCACAGCGTCTGCCACATTTTCAAATAATCAGAGTGAGCAATCGTTGGCACTGTAGTGGGTTCAGAATATCAGTGCCATGGTCAGTGGAAAAGAAGTGCTGCAGCCGTCATCATCAGGTCGAAGTTGAATTGGCGCCGACGTGTGATGCGCGCTCATCAATGTTCGTCTCGGACTCCGAGTCAGAGCGGACGAGGATTGACCAGTGTCCGGACCGGACGGGGGAACAAGCGGGCTAGGGCAGGCGGACGTGGTGGACGAGCGGACACTCAGGGACTGACAGTGAATGAGACTGTGATAAATACTGCATCGAAGGATAAACACACACAGATATCCTCAGGTTGTCAGGTTATTAACCTGTATACGAATGGCCTGTTTCACCTGATGTCGAGATTGTCGAGCAGCATGCCATCATCTTTTCTCAGCAAGCCCCGGGGGCAACAGGCAAGTGCGTGGAGCGTTACCATTCGATTCCATGGGGATTTTTTCCTAGAGACTCTGCACAGGTGTGGTCAGTTCGCTGCCTCGTTTCGGAAGCAAACTTGATTTTGTTTTTGATTCTGCAGTTTACAACACGCCCCCGCAAGTAAGCAAATCAGAGATTTTGATGTTGTTTCTAATGTTTACAACATGCCTCGCAACTTGTAGGCATGTTGTAAACACCAGAAAACACAACAGAATCTCTACAAGGCAGCGACGCTAAACCACCTTGACAAATCGGCACTGGGATCAACTGTAACCGGCTTGCTCCAAAGCCAGATGCTTGGGGGTGCATGCGACAGGCCCATGCTGTTTAGACTATGCAGGATTATGTTTTTTCTTTTTGGTTTTGTTTGTCTTTCTCTCTAATCGGAGTGTAGCGTCCGCTCGCACGGGCGGACGATCGTCCGCCCGTGCTGTACAAATGCCATCACCACACCAGACCGGGTGTCGTTCCTCCGCCTCTCTATCGCGCCCACGGCAACGACAGCACATGTCTCCCATTTCCGCATTTCCCTTCTCCTATACAAAACGCCTATACAACCAAGGGCAATCTCCATGGCGGCGTACGGCGCGACCGAGCGCGCGACGTCCATCTCGGGCCTCATGATCCACCCGCCGCGCAAGACGGGCCATCTCTACAAAAAGTCGGGGCTCGCGCGGTCGTGGAAGACGCGCTTCTTCTCGCTCGAAGGCTCGGTGCTGTACTACTACAAGCGCGAGGGCGACTCGGCGCCGCGCGGCATGGTCGTGCTCACGGGCTGCGACATCAAGACGACGCGCAACAAGAAGTACTACAGCTTTCGCATTACGCACCCCAAGACGTCCAAAGTGTACGACCTCGCGGCGACGCTCCAGAGCCGCATGGACGACTGGATCGAGGCGCTCCAGGACGGCGCGCAACTAATGGCCGCGACGGCCTCGCTGTCGTCGTCGGCCACGACCATGCGCGCCAGCGCGCCTACCGTGCTCATGCGCAGCGACTCGATCGAGTCGATTCCGACCATGCCCGAGCCCGAGCCGACCGAGGCGCTGTCCATCTCGAGCTTTACCATGGACGAGTCCGACTTGTTTGTGATCGCGTCGGACGATGCCGACTTGCCCGTGGACCACAAGGCCCACATGGAGGCGCTCATGTGCGAGTTCATGGAGCAAGTGCGCGACGACGCCGAGGGCTGGCGGCTCCACGGCGAGGAGCGCGGCTGCAAAGTGTTTGTGCGCGCGGCCTCGCGCATGGGCTCGTGCAAGAGCGTGGGCGTGATCAACCACCACCCGTACCTCATTGTCAAGCTGCTGCTCGAGCTCCATCGGCGCCACTCGTTTGACCCGCAGCTCCTGAGCTCGCAACGCACGCTCGTCTACGACGCGCACACGTTCATTGACCACCTCACGTACAAGCCCGTGTTCCCCGCGTCGGCGCGCGATTTCGTGCACGTCACGCACTGGCGCGTGCTCCACAATGGCTCGATCTTGCTCGTCGCGACTTCGCTCAAGAACGACGAGCAGTACCCACCCAAGCGCGACGTCGTCCGCGCGCGCACGGTGCTGGGTGGTTACTTGATCACGCCCAACGAAGACTACACGGGCGCGAAAGTCCAGTTTATTGTCAAGGCCGACTTCAAGGGCGGCATTCCGCTGTCGCTCCAGACGAAGCTGTTTATTAAGCAGGCACTGGTGATTGACGGACTGCGCCATATACTGGATGAAGACGAGCAGGAGAACCCACACGCCGGGAACTTGCCTCGCGTAACGAACCGCACGGAGTTCGATGTCCGCGCGACCGAGGCGGATGACTCGGAGGAGACGCGATCGACCGAGTCGGCGTCGACCGATGCTGAGGATACGGGCGACGAAGACTGGTCCTCGACGATCACAATTCCACAGGAAGGCGTGCCCGCTGTGCCAAGTAAATATCGCGACACGATCAAGAAGGCCATCGCGCGTATGGAGCTGGAGATCAACGATGCGTCGTGGAAGTTCCATTCCGAAAAGCATGGCGTGAAGGCATTTACGAAGGTCGACGGCTCGCTCACGTCGGCCAAGGGCGAAGGCCACTTGGCTGTCCACCCGCGCGCACTCTGGGAGCTCATCCTCGACGTGGACCGCAAAAAGAACTACGACTCACAACTTGCCAAGGGCACGCGCCTGAGAAAGCTGGATGCGCAGACTTTTATCGACCATCTTGAGTACAAACCCATCTTTGTGGTCTCGGGTCGCGATTTCTGCAATCTCGTGCACTGGCGAGTGCTTCCAAACGGTACGATCGTTATTGTCGCCCAGAGTATCGAAGACACTTCGCTATGTCCGAGCAAGGAACCCAAGATTGTGCGTGGCGATCTTCACATTGCCGGCTGGAAGATTGAGCCGGACGCCGACAACAAAGGCTGTACCGTGACGTACATGATCAAGACGGACCTCAAGGGCACCATCCCCGCGCGCATTACGTCCAAGGTCGCGTCGGAGCAGCCGTACTTGATCCACCAGCTTGCTGAAGTGCTCAACAAGCAAAACGACCTGGCTCGATTTGAGTCACAAGGACCACTGACAAACACTATTTTTGACAAGGCTGCCGCGAGTGCACAAATGTTGCGCTCCACAATGACAACACGACCATCTAGTTCTGCCGTCCGGAGATCGATGGGTGTGAAGAAGAGATCGTCCGAGGAGGCGAAGGCATCGACGACCCAGGAGTCGGAGAACGCACCAGAGCGGGCAGTAAAGATCCCCTCCGTGCCCAAGACGATTATCGAAGAAACCGCTGACGTGCTCGGCAAAGACGAAACGGGTAGCAGCTCGAGCTTTATGATCTCGAACGCAGTCCAGTTGGTACTTGGGATTTTCGCGTTGAAGATCGCCAGTCTCCCTGGTGTCCTTCATTATGGCGTGGTTGGGTACCTCGCCGTCTACTTTATCACAATGCTGTACATGGGCCCGAACCACATGACGCCACGTCGCAAGCTCATGATTGCAACTTTTGGGCCACCGGACAGCGGCATGATTCTCGGTACGGTCTCGATTGACGTGACCAAGACCCTGAAGTACATCGCCGAGAAGCGCGAGAAGACGGGGGACCATATCACGATCACGCACATTGTCATGCGTGCGATCGGTGCCGCGCTGGGAAAGACGCCGTCCGTGAATGGCCACATCGTTTTCGGCCACTACTACCCGGCTCCGACGGTCGACATTTCGTGTCTGGTCGCTGTTGCTGGCGGGAAGGACCTTGGTGTGTGTCGCCTGCCGTCGTGTGATAAGATGTCGCTCAAGGAAGTGTGCCAACGTGTGCGAGGTGATGCAACAAAGCTGCGCAGCGGCGACGACCGAGCCCAGGAGGACCGCAACAAGATCATGTCAGTCCTGCCCACATGGGCCATCCGTCCGGTGGTCAACATCGTCGGCTGGCTCGGTGGCTGCCTGGGCCTACGGATCCCACCCGTCGGTGTCGAGCCGTACATGTTTGGCAGCTGCATGGTCACCTCGGTCGGTATGATGGGCCTCGAGCTCGCGTTCGCCCCACTGAGTCCGTACGCGCAAACGCCCATGCTCATCACGATCGGCGCCATCAAAGACATGGCCGTCGTCGAGGACGGCAAGGTTGTCGTGCGCCCCATGCTGACGCTCACGACCACGCTTGATCACCGGTACGTCGACGGCTCACAGGCCGCGCGCATGGCTGCGTGGATGCGCGAGTGCATCGAAGACCCGACCAAGATCGAACCCGTCGACGCATAGAGACGACGAGAGAGAGAGAGAGAGAGAGAGAGAGAGAGAGAGAGAGAGAGAGAGAG
>JAADVZ010001065.1:0-10032 GCA_023335925.1 Pythium phragmitis | reverse complement strand
GGACGTCGCTCAGAACGTCACCCAAAGCCGCGTCGAGCCCCTTCTCGCGGTCACTCATGACAACGCAGTCGGTGTAGTTGTCGATGTCCGTGCCAGAGCGCAGTCGCTCGACAAACCACTCCCAGTGCTCGCGGTCTTCCACCACCACGATACCGGCGGCGATGATCACGATATCCCTGTTCGGCGACAGCATGCTTGCAAGGAAAAGCGTCCCACCTTCCTTGCAACGGAGATGGCAGGCGTCTAGCGAGACGACGGGCAGGCAAAACTTGAAGCTCCGTGCCCAAGAGTTGAGAAGAACGAAAGCTTTCGTGATGTTGCCGGACGCAGCTCGCTGGAAGTCCACGACACTCCCTGGATTCGTATCGTGTATACCTAGTGTACCATTGCGCAACCGTACCGTGAGTCCATTTGGTACCATGTATCCATTGCATACCATATACAAGTCGTACCTTGTAGCCACGGCATGACCAAGCCATAGCTCAATGCATTCATCGTCGTGAAGTTCTGTCGCACTGCTGCCAGTGCTCGGAAGGCCTGGTTGTACGATACCGCGTACCCGTGATCCACACGAGCCCGGTTTATCACGTCAACGGGCTTTGACGCCTCATTGTAGCGCAGCACGTATCACGCGACGGCCACGACCAACGAGAAAGCCGTGCTCGGGTTCGAGCCTGGACGACACGTATGCATTACGTGGCACGTGGTTACTTCGACAACGCCGTTTGCTCGAAGGCGACCGTGCACGACATATTCGCACTCCGCGTCCCGGCACTGAGCCGTAATCCTCACTTTATTGTTCTCGGGAAAATTGCACCTCCTACGTGTCTGGATAAACGCAGGTTAGCAAACAAGCCGTGAGTATCCTCTGCCGCAAATATTACCTCTGCTAGTTCCTGGCTCATTGCGTGCTTAAATGCCTTTCGGCTGTCGAAGCGAGCGCCCGGGAAGAAAACGTCTTCGTCCATAGTGTGCGTCTGTGCAAGCGGCGCGTTTGAAAATGGTGGAGACGGGATCGCGGCAGCCCAAGGTTTCTGTACATTCAAGACACATAGCTGCTGGAGTAACATTCTTTGAATGTGTGGCTATCCGTCTGTGGTGTGTACCACATTTCTGTGTGTGCCACCTTAGATTTGCTGTTGTCTAAATGTCGTCTGAATGACGTCTTCTGGGCCAACATTCGCGGAACATTCATCCACTATCCGGCTGTTCAATGTATACCACGTATACTTTGCTTGGACAGCTCACTTTCGATTCCCCCCCCCCTCCAGCAAGCCACCATGTCCTCCACCTCGTTCGGGTCGTCCAAGCAGCACGGCGTGATCTGTGTCCACCGTGGATGCTTCCGCTTTCTTCAGACAACCAAGTTTAAGCAACATTACCAGAGCAACCATCTCAAAGAGGGCGAGACCTACTCGTCGCGCCATCGCGACGACCACGAGCGCGCTCTTTTGGACCCAAATCTTCTTGAGTGGGGCGAAGACGGCCCGTTAAAGGCCGTTTTCGTCGCCTCATGGATGCATGTCTCGCATTATCTCGACGACTTGGCCGGCCGCATCAAGAACATCGAAGCGTCTCTCTCTGCGCAGTCCGTTCCAACCCCGCCGACAGCAACACCTAATGTGGCGCCGGCTCTCGCTGCGCCAGTAGAAGAAGCGGCGCCAGCAGTTCCAGCAGGGGCGCCAGACGAGCAAGTCCAAGAGTCCGAGGAGGAGAAAGAACCTGGTCCACGTGGTCGAGCGAGCAAGAAGCGCGCCGGCTCCGAGTCCTCGAAATCGAAATCTTCCAAGCGCAAGAAGTAGGGTACGATTTGGAAATAGGCTACATAATGTCAATACTGCGGAGGTCAAATCATGTCCATTGGGTATGCGATGGTTACGGTATGAAAGGTATATTGGGTACAGCCAGTTAGTTGGTTTGACGTCAAGAGGCGGTTTGGGGGAGGGGGATCCGGTGGCGCCATTTCGCAAATAATTTAAAAAAACGGCCGTATTTTGCAAATTCCCCTTGGCTATAATTCAGCCGTTGAATGTCCACTCATCAACCACCCGTTTTTATCCCCTCGTAATAAATTACAAATGAGTATGGCAGTGCAATAAAACCATTTTTGTGTACACAACATGTAAATGACGATAAAGTGTTCATAATCCGAAAATCGGCCACGAAAGGGTTAAGCAAGATTCTCTCGTGCTACAACAAAGCCACTGTAGGGCTCAACGAGTACTTGAAAGGAACACCGATGTATAGCATCGTAAATCGTACAGATCGGACAAATTCGGACAAAACTGTCCGAACCATTTAGGAATTAACCATAAGTAGTGTGGAGCACACAAAAAACGGACAGAATGGGTAGCTCGCGCCCACGCGCTCCCTCGGCAAGCTCAGTCACTATACACTAGAGCGTGGCGATTCGATCGGTGTCATCCTAAGGAGGACTCTTTGTACCAGTTTTTCAAGGAATCCGATCGGTGTCATCCTGCCTGGCGGCTTTGCTAAGGGCAGCGATTATATCGATTGGTACGAGTGTGTCAAGGAAGTCCAAGAAGTTCAAGACCGTAGAAGACACTAGCGCATTTACCGCCGTTATGGCTGTAACTAGTTCGCCCAGTGAGTCGTGTGAGGCAATTCCGGATGTAACGGGCCCCGGGCGTTACAAGCACCTGTTGCTTCAGGAAGCTTGGACCTGGATACTGCGATACTGATCGACGAGCGCCGCTCTTGGTCAATGACGTACTGACTGTATTGACTGGGAGGTTTCCCCCGATCTGAAACCCCCCATACACAATATCCGGTGTAAAACGTACCCCAGAATATAGCCTCCTAATCCTAATATATATGAGTCATTACTTAGGATAACTATGTACCCAAAGTGGACCACACTAGTTATGTATCCTACAGCAAATATCTGTACTCTAATGTGTAACCTATGTACCCGTTACACCAACACATGCGAAAACCCTAGTTTCCAGAAAAGCGCTTTTGGTTCCCACCAAAAAGCGCTTTTTTGGGAGGAGTCCCTTTCAAGTCAGCCTAATGGCCGAGCCGCCGATGGTGTCACCAGCCACGCAGCATGTCGATTTCTCGAAAATGAGTCATCGAGAGCTGCAGCGGCTCTGCACATCAACTTGCTGCGTCATGGAACGCCTGTCGACATGCGGCGCGGTCACCCACGACCACGGGGTCATGTTCGACCCCATGACGGGAGCTATTTTGCCACACATGACTGCGAGCCAAAAATGACATGGCCGCAAGACGATTGCGAGACGGGGAAGGCCCGTAGTGAGTCAAAACTTGATCAGCACACTCAGTGCAGCCGGTTCTTGCTCTGGGCAAGCGTAGAGGATCGTACGATGCGATCTCGCAAACTTCGTCTTCGGCGCGCATGGTACAGCAAAGTTTAGCCATTGCTGGCTGACACCCACCAGCCAGCAAAGGCTAAACTTTGCTGTACCATGCGCGAGTCGCAACAGCCTTTTTGCCAATCGCCTGGCCTGGTTGGATACCAACAACCAACTCTTGCTCAGCAGGAGCAGAAGCTTCTTCAAATGGACCGCTATCCATGGCACTACGTTGCTGGGCTTCTCGAAGTCTTGGAGAACATCGCCTCTCATCCAAGCGAGCACTCTCGCGTGGCGCGTCGCCTTGTATCGCATGGGGCTGCGGGCCTTCAGTCACCGGACTCGGATGGTCGCCATCGTTCATAGATGAATACGAACTTTGCGGAACGGCGCTCACGCCCGTCGTCCCATACGACTCGCCAGTGACGT
The DNA here is from genome assembly GCA_023335925.1 of Pythium phragmitis. NCBI lineage: Eukaryota > Oomycota > Peronosporomycetes > Pythiales > Pythiaceae > Pythium > Pythium phragmitis. The sequence continues at coordinate 6,265 of JAADVZ010001065.1, read as the reverse complement.
ATGAGCTGTCACGCATAGCTCGCTGAGCATGCTCATCTTGAACATGGCCATTGCCGTCACCCTTGGTACCCGGACCATCGGCTTCGTCAGAACGAAGATTTGGCTTGAGCAAGCCGACGTAGAACTCGGATGTGTCTGCATCCAGCTGGGCAAGTCGACCCGGTACGAGTTGCCAGTCTTCTTCAATACCTTGAACGGACCGATATATCTCGGAAGCAGCTTCGTGCTGACCAACACGTAGTCGCCTTCTTTGAACACGCTGATGTTCTTGCGACCACTCTTGTCAGCTTGTTCCTTCTGAACATCCTGCGCTTGCGCCATGGCGTCAAGGACGCGTGTGACAACGCTCACGCGAGTCGACAAGAAGTTGTCAAGCTTCTGGCGCTCAGCCTTCTTGGACACCCCATCCAATTGGGAGGCTGTGAAGACGGACCACTTCATCTACGAATAGTCGAGCACAGTCAGAGCCTGTGCACGTGTCGGAGACCGACGCAAGATGCACCATCTTGGAGAGACCGTCGACAAAGACCAGCACACCAATGTGCCCGGCCGCCGTCCGCGGCAAGCCGAAGAAGAAGTCCATGCTCACCGAGCGCCAGTAATCGCTGGGAACAGGCAGACTCTTCAACGGCGCTTGCGAGTGTGGGCTTGGCTTCACACGTTGACATACGTCACACGTGCGAGCGTACCGCGAGACCCACTTGTACATCTTGGGCCACCAGAACCTGGTGCAAATGAGAGAGTAAGTTTTCTCTCGACCAATGTGCCCTGCACCCGGAGCGTCGTGGGCGCCGTACGCGATTAAGCGTATCGCATATCTTCATCTGCTGGGACGACGACAAATCCATCCTCACCAGGCGCCACCTGATACATCAGGATACCGTATTGGACGGAATATCGATGGAGTCGAGCTCGCATGTGAGGAGACAGACTTGTCACAGCTTCAGTCGACTGGAGCGCGCAAAGGATCGCCAAGCGCTGGGCATCGTCACCATACGCGTCGCAAGTCAGTTCGTATACGTCAGGTGCGATTGACGTGAGATGGTTCATTTCATAGTCCGGACGGCGGGACAGAGCGTCCGCGAGTACATCGAGCCGACCAGGCTTGTACTCTACAGTGAAGTTGTATCTGAAAAGAATGACAACCAGCGAGCCATTCGCGGTGGCATGTGGGGAGGCTGTGTCGCTGTCCGGAGAGACGCGTGGTCGGTGTACACCACAAACGGTATGGAGCCGAGAAGGTGAACACGGAACTTCACCAACGCGTACTTCATCGCCAACAACTCCTTGACGTGAACTGAATAGTTCTTCTCCGCAGTCTCGAGCCGGCAAGATTGGTACGAAAACACTCGCTCATGACCTTCGTCATCTTGTTGCAGCGATGCACAGCCGATGGCAAAGTCGGACGCGTCGCACACGACGCTATAAAGCTTGGAGTCATCCGTCAAGGCCAACACTGGCGCTTCAAGAAGACTGCTCTTGATCCGCTGAAAAGCAGCTTCGGTCTGGGCAGACCACGACCAATCTACGTCGTTCTTAAGCAGCTGAGTCAGCGGCCGAGCCATCTCGGCATTCGTGAACCTATGCAGATAGTTGGCGAGACCCAACCATTTGCGCAAGTCTTTCACGGATTGTGGCGATCGCCTTGATCTTCTCAGGATCGGCCCGAACGCCGTCGACTCCGACGAAACACCCAAGGACTGGGATCTCATCTGCACCAAAGATGCACTTGTCCAAGTTGGGATAGAGCTTGTGCTTGGCGAGACACTGAGAACTTGACGAAGATGTGCTTTATGGAGCGAATCCAAATCACGACCAGCCTCTGGCTTCATGTGGATGTACATGTCGTCAAAGTACGTCTGTGCAAACGCGCGCAAGGGACGGAAGAGATGTGTCACCAGGCGATTAAAAGTCGCTGGGGCACTTGACAGTCCCTGTGGCATCACGAGCCACTCCCACCGCATTCCGCTGGGCGTACTGACGGCAGTCTTTGGAATATCCGCAAGCTCCATGAGCACTTGGTAATACCCATGGATTAGATTGAGCGAACTGAGCTTCTTCACACCGGCCATTCGGTGGATGATGACATCCTTCCGAGGAATCGGAGTCTGGGCAGGCACCGTCTGCGAGTTTAACTTGTTGTACGCGTGAACAATCCTCCACTTGCAGTTTGGCTTCCGAACACAGAACGTCGGCGCACTGTGCGGCGAGACACTCTCGCGGACAAGACCGTCCTTGAGCTTCTTGGCGAAGAACTCATCGATAAAATCGGATTGCTCTGCTGGGAGAGCCCACTGGCGAACTTTCGCGTATGAAGATCCTGGCTTGAGCTTGATCTCGTGCCTGATACCACGATCAGGTGGCAAGCCCGTCGGCGGGTCCTTGCTCGAGCAGGTAGCTGCAAACCCTTTCACCAATGGATAATATCGATCCTTCCTAATACCCATCCTTCGGGTTCTTCGAAATCGTCGAGCCACAACGAGTGGCAAACTTTTGACGGAACTCAATCATGACGGACTCGTCAATCACTGACGAGGTGTTGGGTTCTGCGAGCTCTCGCTCAGAGCGGAGAATCACAACCTCGGCGATCTCGCCCGCCTTCAGCTCCTGGGCGAAGGAGTCCATCGACAGTTCCTCGAGAGTTCCTGGAGGCTCGTGAATTCGGAGAACTCTGGCAGCGGTGCCAACTCCATCGTGAATATATCCACAGTCGCACCCGTGACTGTGTCGATGACGTTCAAAGCAGGGACTGCATTGCTTATCAAAGGTGAAGCAAAGCAAACTCTAAGTTCGCGGCGAGACGACGTCGACCAATTGTGGACTTGGAGCCGGTCCTGGGTAGCGGAGAAGCCTTGACGCTTCCACCCGATGTGGCATCCGCAATGGTCGAACTGACCTAACGCGCAGCATTTGCGACAAGCGGAGCTAACTCGACGATTGGAGTGAGCGGAGCATCCTCGCTGCTCTCTGTCGTATTGGCGACGCCCACAAAGTACATACTCGTACCATCATGGTGATGAGTTCACCTGCTGGTGAGTGAAGGAGGGTTCATGATGCACCTGAACTTCGCTTCTTCCAGGAGAAGAACCCCCAATCGACTTGGTTCGCCAGTCGATCCATGGCTGGTGGCGCTCGAGCCATGGCATTCCAAGAATGAGGCTGAAGCGACCGTCCATGTCGAGGACCGTAAACGACTCGACGGAATCGAAGTCGGCAAACTCGACTCGAAGATCAACTTAGATCTTCTTCGTCCTGGCCACAACGCCTGGGGCAAGAGGCACGGAGACCATTCCTTGGTCTCGCTCACACGCTTGAGCAAACAACGAAGTGTTTTCAGCACTACTTTGCTTGCAACCGTAATTACCGGTTGCCCCACGGTCTATCAAGAACCATGGGGATCCGTCCCACTAGACCGCCCCGCATCTACTGGGAACTGACGTTTCCCTGAGACGCGCTTGCTTGAGCGTGGCGGTTTCCCGCACGACGTCCTCGCCTCTCGCTTCAACGCGAATGGGTGACGGGACACGATCCACGATTACGTGGACAGTCACGCTGGAATTGACCCATCTTGGAGCAAGTGAAACACTTGATGTGAAGCGCGTTCACGTCGATGGCGGGATCTACGGTAGTGAGATCCACTTGACTAAGGTCAAGAAGCGACATCCATCGCTTCGGCGGGGGCCGGAGTATGAGCGACACCCGTCGCAGAACCAGAAATCGGCTGGACCGCTTGACCTCGTGCAAGTCGCTGGACATGGTCCTCGCGCAGCGGGATGGCAAAGGCTTCGTCGAGAGTTGTGGGATCTTCGCGGAATGCCACGGCCTTGGCTGGACCAGCCTTCATGTTGCCCATGAAAACTGTCACCATGACATCTTCGGCGATAGCATTCGCAGCCATACTGGCACAGAGTTGACGCAACTCTTGTACATAAATGTACAAATCGCGCTCTCCCTGGGCGCTTGCGATGAACACAGCACGTTGACGGTGAGCCACATTTGGTGGCTGGAAAACAGCTTTCATCGCGGCGACCATAGTCACCCACGACTGGAAAGATCCAGGTTGCGACGTCTCGCACGTCAGGGCCCAAGTCTTGGCACGCCCCGTCATGTTGGGGATCACAGACGTGATCTTCTGCCGTTCGTCACGGATATGGGCGGTCGCCATCGCGAGCTCGTTCTCGCGTTGCCAGAAGACCAAATTCTCGCTCGTCTTCACCAGCATACTGGGAGACCGTGACACGCATGGGTTTCGGGCATTCTGGAGCCGCCGACGACTGCACGTACGTGACGGCCGAAAGTCACAAGCAAGGTCGAGCCAGTACATTCGGTCAACCCCTAAGTCTGCGAAGGCGGTGGGAAGCGTTAAACCCGGCACATGCGCCAGTAAGCCGCGGAAATTGATTAAACCCTTGCTCATTCCCCGACTGCGCAAAGCGAATATTGTACACAGCGCGATACACACCCTGGACTTCGCGATGACATGGTAGAAACATATCAGGATGACGACCTGCGTATCCACGTCGTTGTTACCTTTGTGCGCTCGGGGGTGATACTGAACATAGTTATGCACAGCCAATAGAACCGGAATTTCGTCTTCTGCAAGCTTGAAGTCTTCAATGAGCTGGTTCGAATGCGGGTGCTTCATTTGTTGTGCACAAGATTGCATTCGCGCGCAGATCGCAGGTAAGGTTTTTCTTTTCGTGTATTTCACGTCCGAGAGATGCCGAGCAGACTATTCAACCACAGCGAATCATGAATCTTCGCACCACCTGACACAACCACGCCACGGACTCTCTATGGGAGTTCCAGACTGATGATGCGAAGCTATGGTGCTGGTGATCGAGTGCCCATGCGATGCGGCGCCGACGAGCGAAACCCAATCCCACATGTGCGTGGTGGGAGCTACGATGCGGGCCAACCAAATCAAGCGCCTGGGTCAAGGTGAGAAGCCGACCGTCATATATTCTCAATGTCACGCTAAGCGGTTGAGTCACAGCCGAGCTGTTGATAACGTATCTTGTGCTGCTTGTTCTTTGCGTTGCAAGTAGTGCATGGTCTCATCACGGACTTGTCCTTGCGAAAGTTTTCCCGCGCGTTGATGAACGTAGTTCTATCTTTCCGTGGGCGCCGTTTTACGTCGAGCAAATCGGCGTCGGTTTCTCCCTCCGTCGCTGAGCTCCTATAGTTTCAACTCAACATGAGATTAGCTCGTCGCACCAAGCAGTTCAGGAGAGTTTCTGGTGGCTTGGTTAATTGCATGGCTGTGCTGGCAAGCCAAATTGACCAACAAGCTTGTGATGAGTGCTGAGGTGGGGAACTGGGTGACCCTCTTCACTATTTAGGTGGTGAGACAGGTATGTGGGTGACCGTAATGATGTGACGGGTGAGGTGAACTGATTTTGGGTGCTGCCCGAGACTTCTGGGTGCTATCTACTTTTTGTGGGTGCACTTCATGTAGTTTCTAATGAGAGGGACAGGGATTTTTTGGGGGGAATAAGGTTCACATTCATATAGTCAGGGATCAGAAGCTGGTTGCTACACGACATCCACCTACTCATAGTCTAGCCATGCTACCCCCGCGACGGTGGTGTGGGTCTGGCATTTTTGGGCGTGGACAGGAGGCTATCGGGTCTGGGGGGTTTCCGGCTATCACGGACGCGGGCGGTGCCCTGGGCGGCGGCGAGTTGTTGGATGCGGGAAAGAGCGTCAGTCGTGAACTGCGGCGTGGTCCAGGCGTGGACGGTGTCGGTTGCTATCAGTGGGCTGAGAGCCGCATGAATCGTTCGCAATAGCCGGGCGTCGGCGGTCGTGCTGGTCGCGGTGTCTTGGTGATCCATCGCATGATTGGCTAGCCAGTCGGCTGCTTTGTTGCCTGCACGGAGCGTGTGGTGGAAGCTGTAGTCGTAGAGCTCAATCAACGCTGTCCGGGATCGGTGTAGTGGCTTCGCGAAGTGGGCTTGGTCGCTTTGACGCGATCTTGGATCTGGTTGGTGACGAGTTGCCTATCTCCAATGATGTCGATCCGGCGCTGGGTCGGCCCGTAACGCCGGGGGGACCAGCACAGCGAAAAATGCGGGTAGACTGGGAAGCAACAACAGGCGCGGTTGGCGCTGATAGCGGAACCCTCGCCGACACCGTGTCGGCTATCAGCACAAGGCGCAAGAAGAACAAGACTCGCGATATGAGAAAGACGGCGGTCCTCCACACCTCCACACCAGGGTCAACGTATACGTAGGGGGTTGCTGGAGTGCTCGTGCTTCTTCGT
>JAADVZ010001064.1:0-10040 GCA_023335925.1 Pythium phragmitis | reverse complement strand
GTTCAACATGGAGGCATTTGACGATTGTCTGGATGAGATCGCCCTCATCCATGATGAATAATATAAGCCCGTTTCCCGAATACAGTCCGTTTTATTGAAATTTCCCGCTACTATTAATTAGAAGACCGGATTGTAATCGGATATTTCCGTTAATTAGAAGACCGGATTGTAATCATACATTTCCGTTAATATTGCTGCATAGGCGTCAGCTGCTTCGAGGAACCCCTGCAGCGATGGTGTCCGAGGTTGCTCAGGCTCGTCAAGTTCGGAGTCTCGAGTGGCTGCTGGAGAACCTGACGATCCCAGTGAAGCTCATTGCCAACACTTTGATCGATGCCGTTCGACAAAACCTCACGGAGATCGTTGCCTTCCTCACTGCCAAGTACGACCCGAGCGAGCTGCCTGTTCGAGTCCACGATCGTTCTCGTGTTCGTGCTTTTCTTCTGAATCAGGGAAGTAAGGCAGGTACTGGCGTGGCGGCTACGGAACGAGATGAAGAGACGAGCACTACTCAAGACGACGCCAGAAGTACTCATCGTCGCGCCAAGCGCGCTCGGCGGGAATAGATACTGCGGGGTGTATGTTTGTCTTCTGGTGGGAGTTGGTCGTACCACACCACATCGCTGGACGTTGGGATGGGTGAGCCAGGTGTTGTATGGTGAACCACCGCTCCTGATGCGTAGAGAGCCATGCACTCACACTCAGTGTGAACCCGTACGGTGTTTCTTTTGCAACTCAGGATAATTAGAGAAACTTGCGGATCTGTCCACACGACCATGAGCTACGTGTCTGGGCTCAATCAGTCTGACGTATAGCACCAAGCTCGTACAAACTAAAATAGGATATTACTGGAACCCAGTTACCGGTATGTGTACCGGTACAGCTGCCAATATCGGTTTTATGAGAAACTCTCGTGTCGGTTTTTTGGCCTTTCCCCCGTCTCATTACCGGATGGTGTATTTTTGTTGGCATGCGAATATTGGTCTACCCACGTTGGCAAGACAGCCAACAAAGTTTCAGTTCTTCATCCAACTCCAAGCCCTCGCCAACGCCCCCAACTATGTCGACCACCGCTTCGCCCTCCGCCGCCGCCGCTCTTCCCGTCGCCACCGACGGCGTTAACGTTGAGGTCAAGCCCCACAAGGCGGCATCAGCCAAGCCACGGACTATCTGCTGCGGGTACTCGGCCAAGGATCTCGTGCTCATCCCGCTCGCGCTGCTCTTCGTGTACACGCTCACGGGCATTCTCTTTGCGCTCTGCACGCGCGCCGTGCTCCAGACCGACGACACGTCCACCGCGCTGTGGATGTTTTTCGGACTCTACGTTGCGTTTGTTGCCGTGCTCGGACTCGTGCTTGGCGTCACGGCCTACGAAAAGGACCAGAAGCAGAAGCACGCCCCTGACGCCGTCGAGTAGGTTTCCTCTTCTCGCTCATGATTTGAAGGGGGATTGTGGAAGGTGGCGAGTGACGCCAAGCGGCGGTTCAAGCCGAAGCGTCACCCTTTTACTCACCCACGCCTCTTCCCCCTTCCTTCTTCCCATGGACCTCTCTGTACCGAATATATTAACCCCGCTGCTTTCGTTCTGTGGCAATAGGTCGGCATAGAAGAAGCTCGGCGCATCGAGAAAAGGCACATATCACCAGAAGCCGTTGGAAAATGGAACAACACATTTCCGACCCTCCGACCGAACGGCTCCTTCTTCCACCACGAAAAGCCTCAAGTGACTGATTTCATAGAGGAAAAAGTACACTTCAAGCCTTCATGTTCTTAGTGGCTTCACCCCATCTCTTCATTTGCCGTGGGTTCATCTCATCTCTCTGTGCCTCTTCATCTCTGACTCTGTCTCTCTCATCGCCGGCGCTGCTGCGTCACGGGCGAGTAATCCCTGCGCTTACTAGCGGTGCTAGCGGTGGTAGTAGTGCTCGTGGTATTCTTGTCATGGAGCACCATGACGACATTGTCGCCGCGCACAAAGAGCTGCTTGGCGTAGCTCGTGGTCGTAAAGCCGCGGTTGCGTCGCGCGTCCGCGACCGACAGCAGTGGCCCCTCTTCGTCCAGAACACGATTACCCGCGGCACGAGCGCGCCGCTTGGCGTGGTCCTGGGCGGCATACTGTTGTGGCGGGATCCACTGCTGCTGCACGTCCAGCAGCACCATATTCATGTGCTTGTCAAAAGCCTTGAGATACCCGCGCAGCGTACCGCGCACGCTGTTGACGCGGCGAACGACCACGCAGACTCGCGCGCGCGCCAAAAAGCAGCGCCGCAGTAGTGTAAAGGGACCATCGAGGTAGGTGTCGGCGAGCGCCTCAAACAATTGCGGCTCTCGTGGCGCCAACGGCGACAATTCAGTCGACTTGCTCTTGGGTGGCTTCTTGGTCGGCACGATGGTGACCATCTTCTGGTAGTTGGGATCCGCCACGGGCAGCTATTGCAATATGAGTCATTAGACTGCTGGGAAGTCAACAAAGAGGGAAATTAACGCACCAAATGACGGCACTTGTGGATATTGTCGAGCGGCTTGAGCCCTGCGACAGGAGGCGCCAGTGCGCGCGCATGGAGCGCCTTTAACGCGTCAAACGTTGGCGCATAAAAGTCGAATGCCGGATCATCGACGGGCTTGGCGGGTGACGCATTGTAAATCTTGAAGGCGCGGTCATACACGGGTGCTGGCGCGTTGGTCGTGCGGTCGTCAACGTTGGTGAGCGAGAGCAGGTCAGGCGCGACACCGTACTTCTTTTCGAGCTTGGCGCACAACACGGCCTCTTTGCCGCGGTACTTGAGCACAATCTCGGCGCTGGATACTCCAACACCAAGACCGAGTTAGTACCATGATCACCCACGCGACATCAGATGCCCAACAATGTTGGAAACTTGGCGTCTCCTCTCCGCTTGACAGCTTGGCACATCAATGGTGATGCATTGGGAAAGCAACTCACATGTTCTGTCGGTTCTGTGGGTTGTGCGTATCGTAGAAGGCGCGCAGCCGCGCCTCCATTTCCGTAGGCGTTGGACGCGAGGCCATTTTTTACCGGTACAGCAGAAACCCATCTGGGTGGAGCCACCAAGATGGGAAGGTTGTTTCTTATTGGCTGATACTCATGTTATTGATGGTTATTGGTTGAAAAAGGGTGTTCTCGCCTGTCACGCACACATTCGTCGACTTCAACCAGGCCAACATGGGAAAGCGCCCCACCATGGGGTCATCAGGTGGCGCCGTGACCACAGCGTTGAAACTATTCAACGTTGGAAGATTTTAGAACTGGGGGATGGGACGGGGAGGATCCTGTAGGACCCAAATCGTTCTTCTCGTTCATTGAGAGAATCTACCGCCGACTCTCCCACAAGCTTGGCCGACGACAGCCATTCTTGCATCTGCGCTCTCACCAACAACTCGCCAACACTTCCAACACCCAGCACTCGGCCACAATGACCAAGCACGAAGAGATCAAGACCATGAAGCTGTACCACCATTTGGACCGCATCGAGCGGCGCCTCCAACTCGCCAACAAAACGAGCAATTCCAACAGCCCGGAGCTACCAACGCCGGATAGCAACCGCAAGTCGCCTCTGGATCCTGAGCTACTGGGCACACTGGACACACTCCACTACTTCGGCGACGAGCCCATCCAGAAGATCCAACAGCTCATTACCTCGCAACGCCAAATCGCTCAGGACACTGTACGCGTGCTGGACATCGGCACGGGCTTTGGCGGCTCGGCGCGGCTGCTCGCACACCGCACGGGCTGCCATGTCGACGCACTCGAGCTCCAACCGGACCTCAGCGCCGTTGCCCAGCAGCTCACGGAGCGGTGCGCGCTGGACGATCGCGTGACGCATCTCACGGGGGACTTCTTGCTGCGCCCAGTCGCGACCGAGCGCTACAACGTGATTGTTGGGCTGCTCTGCTTTCTCCACATTGGTCAGTGGCAAGAGCTCTTTGCGCGGTGCCTAAAAAGCCTCGCACCGGGCGGCGTGCTCTACGTCGAAGATCTTTTCCAATGCGGCGGCGCGTTCTCGCAGCGAGAGAAGGAGATGCTAGAAAACGACATGTCTTGCGCCGAGCTCGGGACCAAGCAGCAGCTCATGGCGGCGCTCGAAGCGGCCGGCTTCACGGACGTGCAGTTTGAAGACGTCACGGAGAAATGGTCTCCGTACGTCATCACTCGTGCCGAGAAGTTTCGTGCAGATCTGCCCACGCATATCGAGGCGGACGGCGAAGACACGGCCAGGGCGTTGGACCACTTTTACACGAGCGTCGCCGACGTGTTTGCCATGGGCAATCTGGGCGGCTACACGCTCACGGCGAGACGCCCGCTCGCGTGAAGAAGAGAGAAAGATTTCCCCTGATTAGGGGTGGTCGTAGTAAGGAGTTCCATGAAAGAATTGAGTAGCAGTAACTGCTGTGTGATGGTCTTTAATAGGGGTTGATGGCAGACGTAATTAGGCGTAAATACGAAAAGTCGCCTTAAATGCTGGCTTCTTCGAACGCGATGTGGAGCTCGTCCACCGCCTCATCTTCTTCTTCGTCGTCGGCGTCGCCGTCGTAACACTCTTCATCTCCATCGGATCCAATCCGATCGCCGGCATTCTCTTCGAGCATGGCCATGGGGACGTCGTCGTCTTCCTCGTCCTCTTGATTCTGAAGGCTCGGCGTGGTCGCCACAGCGTTGGTCACCGCGTGATTGCTCTGGCGTGGGTCCGCGCACGCATCTCGCTTGTGAGCACGCAGCTTTTTGATGAGTGCATACAGCGCGCGCAGACGCAGGCGCTTGCCCACGAGTGCGTCGTAGAGCGTGCCGAGCTGCTCGTGGTGGCGCGTCGTGAGTGCGTCGATCTCGAGCCGCACGGTCGTCAGCAACACGCGGAGATCCACAGCAATGTCCAGGCGAGGCGAGGCGTGGCTCAATGCACGCAACAGCAGCTTCATCTTGCGCGTGAGCTCGTCCTCGAGACGCTGCAGGGCCGCCACGGCCACCAGCGGCTCGTCCGTCATGTCATCGACGAGGGCGTTTGGAGGGGAATGGTGCGCCGGAAAGTGCAACCCGACGGTCTCGCACACGAGCCCGGCTCGCTCGATGTTGTACTTGAGCTGCGCATAGGCCAGGTGCGCGTCAGCGTCGTGGAGCTGCGCGAATACGACGCCTCGGTCGAGACAAAACTTCATGCGGAGCCGGCGCACGCGGCGGCGCAGGCGCGTGAGCTGCTTCTCGAGCACGAGCAGCGGCTGGCGACCGATGCGGTCCGGTGACTGGATGCCAGCGTTGCCGCGACTCGAGGGCGATTCGTCCATGGGGCGTGCGGTGTGGTCCGTGTGGAGCGCAGCAGCGACGAGCACAGCGGCAAGCGGGAGCGAGTAGATCGCCATCGAGGGCGAACGGCCGTGGCGTTCAGGTTCTTGCTTTGTCGTCGAAAACTCGAGACTTTACGGAGGAAGAAGAAGAGTGCCAAGGCAGCGAATATCCACTGCCACAGGAGGCAGACTGCGATTGAGTGCGGAGACTTTGTGCTGCATTTCCTTCTCGTGACGCCTGTCTCTCCAGTGCATGGGTACATTTGGCGGTTATATCAGTACATATGCGATATAAGATTTGTGTTGGCTCTTTTAGAGGGATATGCTCTCTGTATTGTAGACCACTATCGATCTTGAAGCGTCGCAAGGATGGAGAACCCTGATGATGGCGATGCCGACGCTACCGACACGCCACTCGCTCCACCCTCAAAGGTGGAAATGGGGCCTGAAGCGGGCTCTTTCGGTCCCCCTGGCGACCACGGCGCGGACGACGAGGCTGAGGTCTGGCAGAGCTTTGAGCAGAGCGTTGCGTACATGCGCAACCTCTCCGACTTGTACAAGGACGCGTTCCTCACGAAGAAGACAACCGTGCCCACAGAGACCCACATCCACGCTGCAAAGGACCATGCGCGCGAGGCACTCGAGTTGCTGGCGTCGAATTTGCTGAACGCGTCAACCGCAATTGTCGCGTCAATGGAGAACCAGGTGCGTTAGGTACTCGCAATGGAAGGTCACGAACTCGTGACGCTCAGGCTTTGAGACCGCGGCGTAGGAAGAGCAAGTCGCTGCGGTGGACACGAAGCTTGAGGGTGTCAAGAGACGACTCGGCGAACTACGAGACGCACGTGACCTGGATATTCTCCGTCGGTTCTTTGAACAGAGCAACGACCATGGTCCGAACGAACTACCAGCGGCGGTTCCCGTGGCTAGTCGTAATGATTGTGGTACGTTTCTGCTGAGCGACGTGGAAGCTTTGACTAATCGTGTCAATGATGTTAAACTATGGTAGTAGGATCTCTTCAGCTGGCGCTGGCGGGTCCGGCCTCGTCCACGTCGGCGTCTCCGTCGCCCTACCTCTTTCTCTGATCCCTCAAGGGTCCACTATCCCTCTAACCAACTCACAGCATGCCATTGAGCATGGCAATGTCTGCAATCTCGAGACACAACACGACGAATTCCTCTTCCGAAATGCCGCGCGGATCCAGGGGCTCGAAGTTCCGAAACGCGTCAATAAACGTGTGTTGGTGGAGCAGAGGCTGGAGCGCCTTGGAGTTGCGTACGAGTTGCTGGAGCTCAGCGTTGGCGTTGGTGTACAGCGCCTGCTGGAGCTCCTCGACCTCTAACATGCCATTTCCGTCTTGGTCGCACAGCGCAAACACACGTCGGACGAGTTGCTCTTCCTTGGGTTCCTCAAAGACTGAGCCCCGCCGCGTGACTCGGTTCCGAGGAGGACGAGAGTTCACGTTGTGTTCTTTCTTGGGGGACTTTGTGGGGGCCGCCGCTGTACCGCCCATAGTCTCGGACGCATCCAGGATGCCTTGCTGCATGAGACTGATGTACATCTCCTCGCAGAAAACCCGAAACACATCCCACGAGATCTCTTCACGCTGTGTGTCGCTCATGCGCAAGTGCCGAAAGAGCTCGTCGAGATGCGATTGCTGCTTGAGCAGCAACCGCAACAGCGCCGACTTCCGCGCGAGCGTGTGAACTTCGCCGTCGCGCTGCATGGCCCAGACCATCTCCGTCTTGTTGATCGCGCCAGAGCCGTCGAGGTCCATCGCGACAAAAACGGCTCGCACCGCTCCGAGTTCTTCCGAGGCAAACCGCGCGGCAAACTTGTGGCGCTCCCGCTGGGTCTGTTCGTGGGCGTGGCGCGCATCTCGTTCTGGCTGGGTCTCTCGTTTTTCCTCCTTCCCACGCAATTCCTTTTCCCGCGCGGCTTTTGCTTGACGATAGAATGGGGAGGCAAACCCCAGAGAGCTTGACAGTGGATCGACCATGCTGTGGTCATTGTTGGACACGCGCATGGCCAACTGCAGCGCCGACGGCTTGCGTTTGTCTTTGGGCTCTTTGTTACCCTTGGCTTTGGGCGACGGGAATGGCGACTGCCTAGTCTTCTTCCATTGAAGCGCGCCGACTTTCTTAGGCGCTGTAGTAGCTTGACCCGGTAGCACCAGCGACGGTAGTTGTGTGTGCTTAGTGTGGTTGCCCATGAGAATGTCACGGGTAGGCACCATCTCACTCGGACGGAATGGCACTCCATTGTATCGCGCTGGCACGTGTGGGTCTGGCACCTGTGTATGACGATAGTGGAGCGCGGGGAACATACCGTACCGAATGCGCTCTTCTTCGTCGGCCTCGGTATCGTTTGGAATGGGTTTGGACGACTGGGGCATGGGCCGCGTGGGCGACGTGGATCTCGGCTTGAAGCTGGCTTTCTTCGCAGCCTTGGCAAACACCGAGTCCGTGTCAACGCGACTGATGACGTACTGGCCGCGTCTCCCTACTACGCGCGCGTGGCTCGGGTCATGGATCGTCAAGATGGGTTTGATGCCGTACCGATACTCTGTCTCGAGCCGCGTGCGAAGCACCGTGTCGTCCAGTACGTACGGAGCTGGCTTCGGTGGTCCTTCCGTCTGTGGCTGGGCGACGCCTTCGGCTTGTCCACTCCATTTGGATTCCGCCGACTTGTCTCTGGTTGTCCTCGGTTTAAACCGTTCGTGGCCCGGCCACAAGTAGTCCAGCACGTCGTCCGCGGTCTGGCACGTATGGTAAAACCACTGGAAGTACTGGCGTTGGTTGCGTTTCTCACTTACGACCTTGTGGATCTTGCCCTCCTCGATGCGGCGCTCCCACTCGTTGCCCCAGTCGCGGAACTGGTCTTCAATAAACACCTTGGCACCGTAGACGCGGCTCACCTCTTCCTCGTGGGCCAGGTCTCGACGCGCTCGCTCCTCACGCTTTTCATCCGCCTCGATGCCCCAGAAGCCATCGCCGAGTTGGCACTGGTCGGCCTCCGCGTCTCGCATGCGGTCCAATTCATTGGCCTCGGTCACCATGTCCAACTCACGCTGCACGGCGTCGAGCTCGTGTGATCGTTGGATCTCCATCTCGGCGCGATGGCAAAGCGTTCGATTCACGCGCTGCCAAAACGCCTCGGCGTCTGCGAGCATCGTCTCTTCGCGGCACTGCCGATCAACCTCGTGGTCATGCTTGTCGAGCCCCCAGAAGAGATCGCCCTGGCGAATCTGGTCCATTTCTTCCTCGAGCATCTCACGACGGCACATGCTCTCGCGCTCGTCGTCCGTCTTGGCCGAGTACTCTTTGCGGCGAATCTCCCGCAGTCGTCGCGCTTCTTCCATTGCCAGGTCGTGCTGCTTCTTGCGAAGCGTGGCCTTGCGCTTCTTGACGTCGCGCCTTGCGACGTGGCTTCTCGCCATCGACTGGATCGCGATCGCCGCCGCCATCTCGCGGTCTTCGGTGGCCGAGATGAAATGGTCGGGAGGATCCCATCGCGTTTCGCCAGTCGCAGAGCAGTAGTAGTAGAGGACCTTGTGGAAGGGATCGTAGACTTCGACCCACGGATCCCCTCCTCGACCTCCTCCTTCTTCTGTATCTCCCCCTCCTCCTCCTCCTCCTCCTCCTCCTCCAAGCGTCCTGCGATCTCGCTCGAGCTTGAGCAAGAAGACCTTGCGGCGCGCGAGCTTCATGCGGAAGGCACACTGCAGTCGCACGACCATTCGAAGCACAGCGTCACTCTCGACTTGCATGACGTACGAGTCGGGCCGGTCCCACCGCAGGTCGCCCGACTGGAGACCCAGGTAATAGAACCCATCGTGGGTCGGATCGTACATCTCGACCCAGTGGTCGCCGCCCAAAATGGAAGCTTCGGCGTCTCGGAGTTCTTCGAACTCGCGGTGGCGACGCCGGGCTTCCTCCAATTGGAGTTGTGTGTGGGGGTCGAGTCGTCGTAGCGACCCATCCAGCACGCGCTTGACCAAGCCCTGGACGTCGCCATCTTCCAACGGAGCGTCCCCACCCACAGCCGAGGTCTCGACTATGTCAGTGGGGAGGTTGTGGCGGTCAGAGGAGAGAAGAGGCGGCGGCGGCAGCTCGCAGGGTCTCTCCCACGTCGTCTCGTGGGTCACGACGTGGTAGTAAAAGACGTCGCCGGCGTCGTTGGCGCACTCCAACCAGTCCGACATCTCACCACTCAATGTCATAAGCGGAATCGTATTGCTGTCCGCCGTCGACGGTTGGGTCAGGAGGACGGGATGGCCGTGGGGGTCGTCCTCATGGGCGGCCTCGTCCTCCTCAGGGATCACGCCGATTCCGTATGGCGAGTCGCCCAGTACACAGCACTCGCTGTCGGTCTCCTCATGGGTCAACTCTGTCTCCTCTGCGATCACTGGCACGAAGCCCGCAACGTCGTCCGTCGCTGTCTCCATGCACCCTCTGTTCCTTTGGTGTCTCTTCAGGTTGAAGTTTGTCTCTCAGTGTGTTCCACATGGTGGCCCATGGTCCCATCTGGACCGTAGAGAGGACTCATCATAACACGTTAACCACACTACTTCAGTGCCTCAAGCCCTAGTTTAGATCCTATACTAGGACTCTAATCCTGCGTTTGAGCTTCGTTTCGGATTCCAAGGATCCCTTTTGTTCTTCTTCCCTCGATCCACTTCAACCCGGTCTTGTTCTGTGTTACACTGTCCACAGTCTCACTTCATCCACCAGAGCACAGAGAT
>JAADVZ010001063.1:0-10058 GCA_023335925.1 Pythium phragmitis | reverse complement strand
CTCTCTCTCTCTCTCCCCCTTGGCTCTCAACCATCCCAGCACGTGTGCGATTCTTCACGAGTCCATCAAGTCCCCCCAGAGTCTCGAAAACCAGAGCCACTTCTTCCACAGTACCAGCATGCGCAGGATCCATCCGACCACGTCTTCCCCCAGCACCACCACCGCGTGCCCACCACGCAAGACGCTGTCATGCGGCATTGCCAGTATGCTCTCAGGCCACAATCAAGTCCGCTACACGGCCACGAAGCTGCTCGACTTTGACACGTACGCGCAAACGACGTCGCGCTGGAGACTCGCGGGGGTCGTGCTTGGCACGCCGCTGCTGCCGCTCCTGGCCGTGCTGTTGCCGCCGCTGCTGCCGCTGAATGACCCGACGCTTGGCATTCTCGAGAACAAGGGTTTCTGCGTGCACTTTGTGGTCGTCATGGCGTTCACCGTCTTTGGCGGGCTCTTGCAGGGCCGCGCCGCGACGTCGCTGCCCCATACCGAGTACACGACGCGGCAGGCCGCGCTCGTGTCGCTGCTGTCGGCGAGCCACTTGCTGGGCGTGACGATCGCGATCGCGCAGCTCTGGCGGTTCCCCATTCCATTCACGTGGGCGACCGACTTTATGCCCTGGGTCGGCTGCCTGGTCTGGTCCCATATCCTCGTTTTCCGGACGCAACTTTTTTCGGGCGCGCTCAAGAAACCCGTGGTCTCGTACCTGCCATCGTTCGTGATCCAGATCTCACAGATATTACTATATCCGGCCTTTTCGGCACTCTTTGGGTTCGTGAACGAGTCCCAGCAAGTGCTGCTCACGCTGCTTTTCCCCGTGATCAAGTTTTTCATGAAGAAAGTACTGCGCATCGCCTCGCGGCCGCTCCACGAGTTTAGTGAAGAAGTCTCCGTGAGTGGCGTC
Organism: Pythium phragmitis; assembly: GCA_023335925.1. Classification (NCBI taxonomy): domain Eukaryota; phylum Oomycota; class Peronosporomycetes; order Pythiales; family Pythiaceae; genus Pythium; species Pythium phragmitis. Next base: position 9,157 of record JAADVZ010001063.1, on the reverse strand, counting down.
GAGATTTGCGCGGCCATGTACCAGTCTCAGATCATGCAGAACACGCCGTCGTACATCGCAACGGCCGCGATCATGGGTGTGGATTTGGTCCAGGGCGTGGCCAGTGTCAAGCTGTTCATGGACACGAAGAACCGCGTGGTCGAGAGGAAGGAGATCGTGTCGACTGCGATCCAACTCTTGCGGTCTAAGCGATGGGTGCCGCGAGACACAAGCACAACCGTTATTGAGTCAGAGACTCGGACCGCGATCCAAACCATTCCGAGCATGCAGAGTAAGCCCGCGACGATACAGAAGACAGATCAGCTTTTCGTTCCCTCGGCCGTGAAGCGTGTGCCTCCCGGTCTCACGCAGGTCGCTCCAGTCCTGGCACAAGAAACCAAGCGTGACGGTACTGACAACGACGACGAGGACAATGCGACGGTTGTGAACAAGGCACTGGAGATCATGCATGCCGCCGAGTCGATTTTGCTTGTTGAGTATTTTGAAGTCGCGATCCCCGTTGTGAACGGCATCTTTCTTGCGATCGCCGGTCAGATGGACTCAGCGCGGTACAATCCGAATCTCAGGCCATTCTACAACGATCCGAAGCGGCTCCGTGTGGCCATGGCGAGCCTTGTGCTGTACTCTTTACTCCAGGGGCTCAGCGTCGTCGCCATGAACCTCGTGATGTGGTATCGCTACCGCATCTCTGGCGCGACCCATCTAGCCTACGTGCTCGAACGCCATCGATGGTCGCTGCAGGGCAAAATGATCTCGTGGCTCGCCGTCTTCTTTAATTTCACCGTCATGCACTACGGTACGTTACTCTCCACCGTGCTGCTCGGGGTGAATCAATCACTAATGCATCACCATTTAGGCACGGATTTCACGTTCAAGTTCGATTTTTCCATGCCAAAAGAAGAGTGAATGGAACTTTGCAAGGCGGAGCTGGAGGAGAGCTTCAACGCCCCGACGGTACCGCAAGACTGACTGGATACCAACCCAGGACGACGGCCGACACTCTTCCAACTGTTGCACTGTGTGCATTTCGACAAAAGTGTGGTGCTGACGCCACACCATTCTGCCACTGAAACTAGGCAAATGGATGTTGACTCATGGCTGATATGTTTGTAGCATTGCCGCATAGTCGAATCGGAAGGAAAAGTCAACCCCTGAAAGAACGCGCAATCACAGATCAGCAAATGACACCATGTTTACCCAGGTCGCTCACAGTTTCCAGCTCGACGTACCGTAGTGGATGCCTGTGAAGTGGAGAATGATTGGCAACCATGCGATCATTTTGCCGACAATCGACTGCCAATGGAGCTCGAGAATAAACGCCAACTGGTACACCGCCGAGAGACCGTAGCGGTGGCGCATGACCATGTGCATGGCGAGAAACGAGAGCGCTTGCAGCAACGAGTAAAACGCCATCGACTGCAGGGCCGCAGGACGGGCTTCCGGGTGAAAGTAGAGCTTACGGAGGCGAGGGTTGTACATTGCCGCGTTGAACTGGCACGACACGGCGACGAAAAGCGTGTTCAGCAGCGGGATCGCCACTTCCAAGTACTCGACAAGCAGAATCGTCTCAGCTATGCCCACAAGCTGAAGCGTCGCTTTGGCGTCCACTGTGTGACACTCGGGATCTCGTACGTGAGGTGTGTGCTCCACTACGCTGCAGTCCGGGATAGGTTTAGATTCGGATCGAGGCGCATTCGCGCTGATTGCAGATGGCAACGATTGATTCGCCCCCTCCGTGGGAATGTGTCCGAGTACTTGTCGCCCATCGATACGGTCGCCATCGCAAGCGCCGCTCCGAATATTCAGCGTCAGCCCAACGACTTGATTGCGTGAAACCAGCAACGATTGATCCATGAAGAATTTGACAGCCACAAGACCCTGCAACACGTCGAGAGCGATGATGACGATGAGCGCGACTTGAGACGGCGCGTTCTGCAAGATCATCGACTGGTACAGCGACGCACAGATCTCAATTCCCGTCACGGCCACTTCGTTGCTCAGGTCTTCGAGGTCGCGCGTGTACCGCCGGAGTCCTATTTTCATAAAGTACTTGACTAGCGGGAACGCGAGCGTGAGCAGCACTTGAAACGAGGGCGAGACGTTGTCGAAGAGCACGGAGAATGCCGGGTAGAGGACGACCTGGAAGCACTGGAAGAGAAGTGCCGGCGCGTAGCGTCTCATGCCGTTGATGAACTGGGTATCGCGCCAGCAGCGCTCGCGAAGCACGAGCACGTGGCCGAGTGCACTGGCGAAGGCTATGGTACTTCCGGAAACGATCCAGCTCATCGGAACAGGGAACCTCCAGAGAAAGGAGATCGCCGTGACGATCAGCCAGTGCGCTGAGGCTCCTATGGTGCAGACCAAGACAAGCTGATGCCACGAGTATGACGACGCCGGGAGAGCTGACGCTGCGCGCCAGTGCACCATCGTTCCAAGATGAACGAGGAAGCAAACGAGGAAACAGTTGACAAGGTATCCAGGATTCGCACGGACTGGATCGAGCGGACTCTGCAACGGCACGACGGACAGAAACAGCGCGCCGACGAGTCCCGGTATCGGTGTGGCGAGAAGGACCGCGGCGACTCGCCACCGTGACGTGCACTCCACGTATTGCTGGAGTGCGAGAAGCTTGTCCACCGAGTACGCGTTCGATCGCGGCGCTCGCCGAAATGCCGGCAGTACACGGGCAGCGATCAACTTGCGGAGAGAACGAGTGGGCGCTGCCACAGTATCGGACGCGGCTAGCTCACCATCAAGCGGAGATATCTTCGACAGAGTAAATATTCCGCGCATCGCGAGGAACTACAGAAGCTAGGAAATCGGAAGATGCAAGGGCGGGTGAATTGGCTCCGCGATAGCGTATCGCTTCGGCCCACGCACTGCTGAGCCAGCTCCGCCAGGAATAGCCGTGTGGCCTGAGTCAGACCAACGGCGTGACTCGGGCAAGACCATGAGGCATCAGTCTTGCGGTTGGTAACTGAAGTTATCATTTACCAAGGTCAAGCCGTCCGTGACCACTGTGTGCTCCATTAAGATCTAGTGTGTACCAAATAAAATGCGTGATTGCTCCGGGGTCACGTTGACAAGGACAAAAGGAGAAGCATTCAATTACGAGGCGCTAGCTTCGCACGACTGCGTCCGACTGAAGCTTTGTCGACGACGGCACGTCCCCTCTGGAGATCGAGGCGCCGTTGCGGGGGGAGGCTTTCTCTTCTTGAGCCTGCCCTTCGTTTCGCGGAGGGTTCTCTATCAGTCCCACATTGCTCCGTGGTCTTATCACAGCCCAAGCGCGTCCAGGAAGAATTGGAAGCCGCATGAGCAATCGTATGCTGCCGACCGTGATCGGAAACCATAGTTCGCTCTCCACGGGCTCGAGGTACATCTGGAGAACGACTGTGTGTCTGTGAGTCTGCTGCGGGTGACTTACCACCGCCATGTTTGTTTTCTACCAGTTGACTGTGTGGGCGTCACCACTGCTCCCACTGGTCGAAGTCGAACCGGAAGGAGAAATCCGTGCCTACTCAAGCCACCCCCACCCACGACCGTCAGGCTTCCTCAATCTTCGGTCTTTTTAAAGAATAAAACGTACCGTAATGGGCCAGCGTGAAGTGGAGAATCACGGGCAGCCACGCGACCAACTTGCCCTGGACGCCGGTGCGGTGGTGCTCGAGCACGAACGCCAAGTAGTACGTTGCCGACAAGCCGTAGCGGTACTTCATGGTGACGTGCATCGCGACGCATGAGAGTCCCTGCAAGAGCGCATACAGCAAGATCGACGCGGTCGCGTGGTGCAACCGCGACTGGTGCTCGTAGAACGCGCGTAGCTTGGGGTTGAAAAGCGCACTACGGCATTGTGCAGCGACCACAAGGAACACACAGTTGATTAGCGGGACCATGACTTCAAAGTACTCGACGAGCAGGACCGTCTCGGCGACTTGCGTGAGCTTCAGCGCCTGGCGCACGATTCGCCGCCGTGTCGCGGCATCCGAGTCAGTAGGGGCGCGCGGGAGGTCGGGTGGGAGGGGGCCAAGGGCGATTATGGGAGGAGGGGAGACGGCAGGCATGACCGATGCCGACCGCAGTCCAGGGATCTTTGATTTGGACTCGACTGAGCAGATTTTATGGGTACGCACCAGCTGCAGCGCCTCGGCGACGAGCTCGTGGCGTGGTACGTGGCAGGGGCGATCGAGAAAGAGCTTGATCGAGAAGAAGCCCTGTACGAGGTCGAGTCCCATGATGACGGCCATCGCGACGGTCGACGGCGCATTCTGCATGATCATGGACTGATACAACGATGAGCAAATCTCGACAGCCGCGACCACGACGACGCCGTGCTGGTCCTTCAGACCCCGTGTTGCGTACTTAAGCGAGCGCTTCATGGCAATCTTGATGACGGGGAAGAGCAACGTAATCGCAATGTGGTAGCGATTGCCGACGTGGTCAAAAAGCACCGAGATGGCCGGGTAAATCGCAATCTGGACGACCTGAAGCAAGAGCCCGACGCCGTAGAGCTTCACGGCCCGTGCGAGAGTCGGCTCGCGGCAGCGCTGGCGGCCCAAGACGAGCAAGTGCACGATCGTGGCGCTGAGGATCCAGAGAAACGTCCCAATGACCAGCGAGAAAGGCACCGGGAACCGCCACGAGACCGTGAGCAAGAACGTAATCAGCACCTGCACGGCACCGCAGCAGAGCGAGACCAGCACGACTTGACGCGGCGAGTAGACTGTGGGCGGCACGTCGGTCACGACAAGCGTCGACAGCAAAGTGCCGCCGGTCGCAAACACGACGAGCAAGAAAACGTGCCCATAGAAAAACGCGGTTGCTCCCTCACGAAGCGGCTGCACGGGCAGACACGCCGGCAGCAGCGCGGCCACGAGGCCGGGAAATGGCGTCCAAAGAATCACCCACAGCACGCGCCAGTGACTTGCAGTAGCGAGGTACTCGTGCAGCTCGAGGAATTTCTGGATCGAGTACTGACCCAAGGGCGGTACGGCCCGCAGCAGGAACGACGCTCGCTTGGGAGGAGGGGCGGACCACTGTGTCGCCATGCGTCAGGCGTTGGCCGCATCGAGCGTTTGACGGGCCGTAGTGCTGGTGTTGGTTAATGGGGGTCAAGATGCACAGATCAAATTGTGCAGAAATAGACCTCCATACTCTTGATGTTATTTCAGTATACATAATCGAAATTTGCTTATATGTACTTATATAACGTCTATCCCGACCTCGGACCGATGTTGAAGCTGCCAAAACCTGCGACGTGTGTCAGGCATTCATCTGTCTCGACGAGAGACGCTGACTGTAGCATTTAACCAACTCGGCTACCTACTGAATATCTTTGGTCCTTCTCGCCGACCATGGGGCACGTCGCCCACGTTTGCTCTCGTATTTCTCGCGCACTAGAACGTTCAATCGGCTTCGACGGCCAGGATCAGCAGTACGCAGGCGCGTCATCCACGCAGTCCTTCTTCTCCTCAACTCACAGACTGCGAGTTCTTTGGTTTTCGCGCACTGTGTGTTTGGCGATACCGTACCAGCCTAAAAGCGAGTAGAGCACCATGTGATGATCGTTCAAGACCAAAGGAAGAGCGCGGGAAGGAGACGGTTGAGAGACAAGAAGGGTGCAAGCGACGAGATTGCGTAGGGGTAGTGATGGAAGAGAGACGGGGAACAGATACCAGAATCTCATCGGAATCGCTGTACAGTATTGCAGTTGCCACCGCCATCAGAACGTTCGGAACGTTCAAGAGCACCACCAGAACATTCTATCCACATCTCATCAAAGAACAATTCCTACCCATATACGCGTTCTCGCAACCAGAACATTCCAGTGGGACCAACTCGAAGTGAGACCAGGAGAACAAAGATCTCGTTCTCGCGTACTCTGTGTTCTCGCGCGGCTGGGAGAACGGTTCCTGCGGGGCAGAGACCGCGCACGCGCACGCGGCACCACGACGGCATCCGTCATCAGTTGTTTTCTCGCGGACGCGGCTCTGGGTCTTCACTGGCCAGCGAAGTGTGCGCGACGCATGGGCATCCCGAGCGCGCCGCCAGTAGGCAGTGAAGTGGGTACTAATCGGTCGGTGACGTAATGTGTAGCGACGGGTCCTTGTCAAACCCAGACTCACAGTGGCATTAGCCTAATCGGTGGCGGTTGCAGCCATTTGGACAAGAACAGGCCACTTGTGTGGATTGCCTCGATCACTTTCCACCAATCCACTTCAATCAAAAATCGAAGAACTTCAAGTCGGCCTCTCGTTTTGGCCAATCAAAACCGATTAAACAGTTTTTCACCAATCGCTTTTCGATGATGGCGTGAACATTCGGTGGTTCCATCTCCCCCCCACCCCTTTTTCCCCCACGAGAACAGGTCCACTGTCCCGCGCAAGCGACAACCCAGATCTTCTTTCTTTCAATTTTCCACCAACCAAACGGCTTTCGCATCGTTTTCCACCAATCAGAACTCAAATGAACTGGTGGCGTAGAGCTCTTTTCTTCCCCCCTCTCTCTTTCTTTCCTCTCGGTCCATGGCCAACGTCGGTCCGCACTGTGGTCCTCCGTGTGGATGCCCCCTTGAGGCCGTGGGCAATCAGATCCGTGTGGCCACTGGTCCTCAGTTTGGATTTCGATCCCAAGACCCCACACCTCCGCTCCCCTTCCCCCTTCCTTCACCCACTCCCTCCATCCATCATGGCCGAGAAGCAGCACTTGTCGCTTGTGGTCTGCGGCCACGTCGATGCCGGCAAGTCGACGACCACGGGCCACCTTATCTTCAAGCTCGGCGGCATTGGCGAGCGTGAAATGGCCAAGCTCCAGGCCGAGGCCGACGCCAAGGGCAAGTCGTCGTTTGCGTTTGCCTACTACATGGACACGTGCAAGGAAGAGCGCGAGCGCGGCGTGACGATCCAGTGCAACACGAAGGAGTTTTTCACGCCCAAGTACCACTACACGATTGTCGACGCCCCGGGCCACAAGGACTACATCAAGAACATGATTACGGGCTCGGGCTCGGCCGATGCCGGCCTAATTCTCGTGCCGGCCGAGAAGGGCGGCTTTGAAGCGGCCATTGCCAAGGCCGACCCCAAGCTCGGCGTGGACGAAGGCCAGACGCGCCAGCACGCGCGTCTGCTTTTCCTGCTCGGCATTGAGCAGATTATCGTCGGTATCAACAAGATGGACTCGTGCGACTGGTCGGAGGCCCGGTACAATGAGATCAAGGACGAGTTTATCAAGATGGTGACGGCCATTGGCTTCAAGCCCAAGAAGGTCCCGGTCATTCCGTACTCTGGCTTTAACGGCGACAACCTCGTGGAGAAGTCGGACAAGTGCCCGTGGTACAAGGGCTGGAAGGCCAACCTCAACAAGGACACGACGGTCGAAGGCTACACGATTTTGGACGCGCTCGACAAGCTCATTATCCCGCCCAAGCGGAACCCAGAGGGGCCGCTCCGTCTGCCCGTGTCCAACATCTACAACATCAAGGGCGTCGGCCAGATTATCTGTGGCCGTGTCGAGCAGGGCACGGTGCGTCCCGGTGACATTGTGGGCTTTGCGCCGTCGGGCCTGCGTGGCAAGAAGATCTTCCAGATTGAGCAGCACCACAAGCAGCTGCCGGCCGCCGGTCCCGGGGAGAATGTCGGTATGTCGATCAAGGGTATTGGCAAGGACGAAAAGGTCGAGGTCGGCGATGTCATTTACCTCGAGAAGGAAGGCATTCTCAAGCCCATCAAGAACTTCACGGCCATGGTGTTTGTGCAGGAGCACCCGGGGGTGCTCAAGCGCGGCTACTGCCCCGTCATCTTTTCGCGCACGGCTCGTGTCGCGTGCCGCATGACGGATATCAAGTGGAAGATGTCGAAGAAGACGGGCAATGTCAAGGTCGAGTCGCCCGACGAGCTGTCGCAGTTTGAACAGGCGGAAGTCGTGTTTGAACCCACGGCCCTGCTCTACCTCGACACGTTCGACAACTGCCAGGGTCTTGCGCGTATCGCTGTGATGGACTCGAACCGGCTCAAGATGCTCGGCAAGGTGGTCGGCGTCGAGTACAAGGAGTAAACCTCCAGTGGCGTGTGTCCCTGTTGTCTGCCTGCTGCGGGAACGTATCGATCGTCTCGCCCCTTTCACGCCATTTACTCTTTATGTGTCGCCATCGACCACCTCGCCATACTCCCTCCTCTGGCGGTGCGCGGAAGTGCCGCCCTTTATTATTCGTCCCCTCATCCACCCACGGTGACTGTGGGGCCGGGGCCGCGCGACGCCGTGTCTTGTTGATGATGGGAGCTTGGAGTTCTCTGTCATTTGCAGACGGCGCTGGCGTGGCCCTTGCTTGCATTAGACCAAACCCATCTTTTCCGAAAGCTAAAAAAAAAACTCATTTGTACCTTACCGCAGTCTCGGTGTATCTCCCCCGATTGATCTATTGTCAGACAGTGTTCTGTCGTACACGTCACCAGTGACGGACGAGTTTAGACGGAGCACCTACTGCCTCTGGCAGCTCCGTTCCTCCCGGCAGCGAGCATCATGGTCTTCCACACGCAGATCGTGCCGCTCGCGTCGTCGCCTTCTCGCTCGTCCGTCCTGTCAAGCGCCAAGGCCATTGTCCATCCTTTACACGCAGCCTACTCGGTGGAAAAGCTGCTCGCGCTCGACGCGTACACGGCAAAGACGTCGGCATGGCGCGTCACTGGCGTCATGCTGCTGACCCCGATCCCGGGGCTCGTGTTCGCGCTGCTGCCGGCCTTCGTTCCGATGCAGGACCCGGTCGCGCCCGGGGGACTGTTCGCCAACCCGGGGTATCTCGTGTGTCTTCTGGGGATTGCCATGATCGTCGGCTTGGGGACGCTTCTCCACTGGCGCGCGGGTGCAAATATCCCGCCGCACGTCTACACTGGTCGCCAAATCGTCGGCGTCGCCCTGGTCTCGGCCATAGTGCAGTCGTCGTTCGGTGTCGCAGTCAGTCTCTCGTGGCGATACCCCATGCCCATGAGCTGGATCGTCATCTCTAGCACCACGAGCACGGGCCTCACGATCGGCCATCTCGTCGTGTTCCGCGAGCGCTGCTGGAGAGACACGGAGCTGGTCAACGGCATCAAGCGATACATTCCAGCGCTGTCCATCCAAGCGCTTCAGATCATCATCTACCCGGCGTTCTCAGTGCTCT
>JAADVZ010001062.1:0-10068 GCA_023335925.1 Pythium phragmitis | reverse complement strand
CGTTGAGCTCGAGCGGGGTTTTACAAGAGTGAGGTGGAGTGAATGGTGCTTGGAAGCCGTCACGGAGTGAGCACCAAACACCAAGGACCCTGGCTGACTGCGAGCGTGTTCAACTGTCTCTTCAGGACGCATTCGCTCGGATCAGTTGAACTTGAGACCCACTCACTCATCCTTCGCGGTCGGGGGTGGGGGGTGCAGCAAAGCCCGCAAGGGAAAAATCACATCACATTGGGCATATTCGATACTTGGGGGAATAAGATGATTGCGCAAGTGTAGCCATATTATAAAAGACAGGGAACTTTTCAGCCATCACTGAAGGTGACTGAACTCAGCTGGTGGAAATTGCTCTTGCCGCTTGTGATTGATCGTTTTTGGCTCTATAATGATACTGCTACTTGTGCACGAGTCTACATACTGTGTCATGGCCGCTACAGTGCCAGGGTCCGCTACAGAGAGACGTCCATGTCCTCAATCCTCCGGACGCTCGTCCACCGGAAGATGCGTCTACCGATCCCGATATGATGGGAACCGTACTGTTGAGAGTCGACGCGAACGAAAGTGGGCACACCGGTTTTCCACACTATGCGGTGGTGGGTAGACACCCTCCCTCGCCACTTGGGCAGCTCAGCGAGCGGCGCCACACTCTTCTCGGCCTGTTGCACCACAAGAATGTTCTCAATCATCTGCAGCCGCGCCCATGGTGGCGGCTGTACTGCGCGACGGCGGATCGAGGGGCAACCCAGGACGAGGAGGGGCAGGCGCCGTCATCTGGCGACGAACGATGACGCGATCAACGCACGAGTCGTCTGGAGCGCATACACCATCGCGCGTCGTCTGGCGGACGACGTACGCGTCAGAGTGTGGCAACACAACGTGAGGGCGTACAGCAAGATGGCGGACTGTGTCGCCAACGTGGCGATGATACTCAGACCAGTGTCCAAGCTCAACATCCCAGTAGTCGCCCCCACACGGCAACGATTGCGTCTCATCTCCGCGGAGATTTTGACGAGTGGCGTACGCGCCATTTCCTGCGAATTAGTCGGGACTAAGGAGGCGCAGCCTCTGCTATAGGAATCGTTTAACGCACTCTAATAGACCTCACCTTCATCATCACCCCCCTGTGTGTGCAGCATTCGCGCGAGGCTCGAGCGAGGGATAATTTTCTAATGAATAAGTGTCATCGTGAATCTACTGGCCTGCAATTATTACCCTTGCTTTGAATTCCATGTGGATGGCACGAGAACACCGATGCAGCATCACAGGAGGCCGCTATGAGGATGTAAGGATCAGTGCTTCACTCTCCACAGCACATTGGATCAGCGTTCCGGTTTTCTAATGAAGGAAAATGAAAAAAAATAATTGAAGAAATGTGGTGGTGACCTCATGCAGTATATGTCAAGAGCAGTGATATCTCAAGAGTGACGCACCTCTATTCGGAGTGCCCCTAGAACAACTTCTCAAGGGAGATGGGCATGTCGGTTTTATGCACAATGATCAACTCAAGCAACTCCTCGACGTCAGGGAACAACTCTTAATACAGACACTTTTTTCACTTCTGAAAACACCAGAAAATAGCCAATCACATTTGGCGTCGTTTGCCGCGTTTGGAGCTGTGATTGGACCAGTGGTTGTTGAGATACGAGTCATTTACCAAAACACGGTGAGTTCACAGATGACGCAGCGACGTCGGTCACAAATGTTTGGAAGAGTAATTAATCTTTTTACGCACTCCTCCCGTGTTTGAATTACATTTGTTACACGCGCCATCTTTTCGCGCGCTTGGGCATACCATTTTCAGATCAACAACCATGGGCAAAGTGACGATGATGACCGCGAAAGAGAAGGGCGTCATTTTGAGACTCCGCACGGGCGGTATGAAGCTCTCCGAGATCTCGCAAGTCACCAAAAGGTCTCTGGGAGCTGTGCACAAGACCATCAAGTCGCAAGGCGTCGCTTCGGAGCCGCTGAAGCGCGGAAGACCCAAGAAAATTGACGCCAGGACGCACCGACGCATCACGCTCAAAGTTGTGAGGGGCTGTGGAGGCGCCAAAAAGATTCGCAACGAGTTGCAATTGGCTGTCAGCGTTCGCACTGTCCAACGCTACATTACCATCACACCGTGGCTGAAGTTCAAGCGTGTCCGCCGCCGCCCCAACCTCCGACCTCACCATATTCGCGCCAGGCTGGCATGGGCCGAAGAACATGATGGTTTGGACTCGTTTTGGTGGGCCAATGTGTGGTTCTCCGACGAGAAGAAGTGGAATCTGGATGGTCCAGACGGCTACAGGCGCTGGGTCGACACCCGGGCACCAGAAGCGATCGAAGTCCGCCGCCACTCCGGTGGTGGGTCGGTGACGGTTTGGGGCGGATTCTGTGGCGGGAAGAAGACCACTTTGAAGTTCTTCGACGGTACTGTGACCTCTCAGAGCTACGTGGTTACGCTCGAAGGGCATTTGCAACCGTCGTTCGATCCTGAAACGCAAATTTTTCAGCAAGACAATGCCAGTCCCCACACGGCCATGTTTACCAAGTCGTGGTTCCAGCGCCAAGGCATCGATGTCCTGACGTGGCCAGCGCTCTCCCCGGACCTCAATCCTATTGAGAATGTTTGGGGGTATCTTACGCATGCTGTGTACGCAGGTGGGCGCCAGTTCTACTCGACGAACGAGCTCAAGAAGGCAGTGCAGAAAGCTTGGGATGACATGCCCGACTCATACTTGCTTACACTCGTCGAATCGATGCCAAACCGCGTGGAAGCACTGAAGGTGCAAGGTGGAGCGTATATTTCGTATTAGCAACGCCTACAGACGCTGTCTTTAGCATTCTTACGTCCATATTGTCCAGCAGACACAGTAGTTAACTTTTGGTTAACAGCACTTGCGGGTGGATATATTCAGATTGGTAAACCCAATGACTGCGTTTTATACGCCAAACGACGCCAATTGTGATTGGCTATTATCTGGTGTTTCCAGAAGTGAAAAAACGTGTCTACATCAAAAGTTATCACTCGAAACATGAATTTTCACGGAATTTTGGCGCATACTGGGGTTCGACAAGGTGCTGGAGAGAAATACTTCATGGAAAAGAAATTTACGCAAAGAATTTAACGCGGATACCAGACATACCGGTATTTTATCGGTATGATTGAATCGGAGTACTGTGTTAAGATGTTGAGTTTGCGAAAAGTATCAGGCAAAATATCAGTCAAGCGGTTTCTTATTCCAATAATACCTTGGACGGTTAATTAGTAGCCTTCATTACTGGAAGGCCCCTATATAGCAGCCTCGACTACAGACAGGACCCTTAATAATAGCCTCTGCAGATATGGAAGCAAGAATCCTCATTCATCAAACTGTTGAAGAGAGAATGGCGAGACGACGAAGCCAAACGCGCGAGTCCCCGCGCCAGCGGAATTTGACCGAGCAAAGCAACGCGCAAGTCGGAGACGGAGCGCGTGAGGTCAGCGATTTTGGTGCGAACACGCCGGCGGATTCGAGTGCGCGTTCAGCGAGCGTCGATGCCGCGAAAAGCGCTGGTGTGCTAAACAGCGGTCGTGAGCCAACTTACCAGCAAAAGGCGACGCGTGATGCGATCTTGCGCGAGACCACTTTACGACTCGTCTCCTCGCATGCCCATGAGGTCGAATTCTTCAAGGCCAAATTGGCGGAGTTGTCGTTGGCTATTGGTAAAGTTAACGAGATTAGGATGGAAATTGAGGCCCGCATCAATCGCGATCTGGCTGTCGTGAATTCCACCACTTCAATGCCCAGGTAGCGGAGAAACCAGAGTACTGAGAGATGAATATACGTTGGAGTGAAGGTTTTTTTGTGTTGTGCATTTTCGACGCTAATCACAGTCCTCGTTAAAACCACTGGAGAAACCATCTTCGTCGTCGTCGAGGTCGCTATCGCTCGTCAGCCGGCGTCGTTTGGCCCTGCTCTTCCCCGTTCTGAACGCCGATATTCCACCGTTCGTCGACATGCCATTCTTGTCGCCGCGATCACGCTCGTGACGGCGTCTCTTGGCCTTGCCTTTGCCGGGGCCCTTTAGGCTTGGGGCTGGAAGCAGACGTGGAGAGAAGGAAGGCAGACGTCTCATCGCTCTCAAAACCGCTCGACTCGCACTCGATCTTCCCGTCGCTTTCGCTGGAAGCAGTCCTGGAAGCCGTTTTGCCTCTACTGCAGATGCCGCAACGGCAAGTGAACCAAAGATCAGTACCGTAGTCCATGGTCACTTCTTATCCCACAGCGATTGGTCGGTGCGTGACGACAAGAGCCCTCCTTTCAAAGCACACTTACCCTTGAAAGGACAACAGGCTAGATTGCAGAAGAGGCCCTGGATGTTGTTGGGGCAGCTGTTCGTTCTGCAGGGACTGGTGCAGTTACAGTACCCAGAGCGTGCGTAGTACGTAAACTCGATGCCCAGCGGGTTGAAGTTTGAAAAGATATGCATGACCTCCTTCGGCCACACCGCAGGGATGAGGTCAGCCGCAAGATACCTTTCCCCGTCACCCCGAGTTGGCGTTGGGCGGCTTGAGACAGTTGGAAGGCTTGGTTGTGTGTGGCTTGACAGAGGTGGCGAGCTTTGGCTGCGTACAGGTGCTTGATCTGTTCGCGTCGATGACCTCATTATTTGGGCGATCATGCCTGAGGTTTGTGCAGCCACAAAAGTTCCCATATCTCTTGGAATTCTTAATCGCGATTGGGCGAGTAGAATTGCCTGCTCGCGCAAAGCAATCTACGGACGTCGGTCTTTGACATGTCGTTGGGCTTCCTCGACTTGCTTGTGGACTTCGCAGTGCCAGTAGCCAATGTATGTCGTGGCGGCTGTTTTGCCTTGCCTTTGTTTCTCATCTTTGCACCCATTGTGCTACGCACGACAGCCGATGGCAAAACTTGACTCACCGACTGGACGCGAGTCGCGTTGATCGTGGTTGTGCTCAAGGTAAGGGAAGCTGTCGCCGGAGTCACGTCTGGTGGAGCCCAGTGTGCACGGGCCCATTCTGCCAGAGACACTCGCATCGTTGGCGTAGAAGCGTTGATAGCTGGAACACTCCACGTTTGGAGTTCGCCATTGTCAGAGTCTCAGTGTGTTGAGCAACTTTTGCCTGAGGTGGCCGATAGCGTATACAGAACCGTATATTAAACCGTAAAATAACGGGTGCTGTGATTTAGACCGTAACTTTGACCTTCACTCTGACTGTGAAGAGAGCTTCAACATGCCAACCGCATGTTTCTCGAAGCAATGCTTGCCACTCGAACACCCTCACTGCGCCAATGGAAAACTGTCTGACACAGCCACGTGGTCGAGCATATGAGTGCTATGAGTGCTTTTCACAGCGATGGTTCGGCGAAGGATAAATATCCATCACGCGGCTACAAAATCGTCACTGAGTTAGAATGAGTTACAATGAGTTAAAATGTGGTGGTGGTGTTTCTTTTAGAAAGGCGCCTAACAAATGCATCAATATCCATTTGTTAGGCGCCTTTCTAAAACAAACACCACCACCACGTGGCTGTCTTGGCGGGGGAAACTATCCGACTTTGAACTCGTCCTCGGTGAAAGCAGCCAAGGTCGCCCCATTCCGTCCAGCCTCTGCTGCGCACACATGATCGGTCGCTGTCGTGACACACGATAAGCTATAGAAGTCGCAACCGTAGGATGTCGAGTTCGAGCTCGCTGAGTTTGTCACGCTGAAGAAACGAATAGTCGCCCGATATGTACGCGAAGGTGTGAACGATTGCCAGCACACCACAGTTCCACGCATCGGTGGCTGCTTGGGCAGGACGATTCACGACGCACACCACGACCTCACCGATCCCACCGACCCCTCCCCCCATAGTCTGCAAGAACGAACGGCTCCCAAAAATGGAACTGTCCACGTTGATTGCGTCGGCGTGGAATGCTGTATCACGGGATTGCCACCGGAGGAGAAGAGGTAAGCACCACGTTTGCCATGATTTGTGCAGCCGATCCATCCACCTGGACGAGTTTGTTGGATCGTACAGTTACACGTGGTGCCGGCGGGAGGTCCAGTCGAATAGCATGTTCACGGCGCACCAATGCAGCTTGTTATAGTTGATCGGGAAACTGACGACTTGCGTGTGCTCCAAAATGGCGTTTGGGGTCATTGGTGTTACGAGGTTCAGCGAGTCGATGATGACGACGTCTGCAAAAGGCTTCGACAGGCTGTTGAGGGCGTAGTTAATAATGGCGTCATTCAGCCACTCGTTTCCTGCTAGCGACCCGATCACGCTGCCCACTGACGTACGAAGACTGTCGTCGACGTACAGAATAGTGTGCGGCGCCATTTTCTCCAAAGCCGATCGCACTTCACCACGCATTTGGACCGTATTCATTGTGCACTGCTCACCTTCACGTCCACCTCTCTCTGCAAAATGACACGACTCGGACTTGTGTGGGAACTGTCCATCTGAGCGTTGATGTGAGCCATTGGAGGTCACGCCGCCACTTCGACAGCGAAGACGACGCATCCGCACACTCCGAACTGTACCATGTCCCTACAAAGAAATACACAAAACTTAGAAACCACACACTGTGCGTGCACAATCCGAATACGTACTCTTAAATCCACGCACGTCTCCACACCCGATTAAATACGCCACCTTTTGGACTCTAGGCGCGGACGTCGTGACGGTCGAAACGTCGAGGATGTGGAGTTCTCGAGATCAGGAACTGCATTCATGGCGGCGCAATCGTCTGAAAGACTGGCTTTGGAATGGTGAAGTTGATTCGGTGCCTCTTTGAAACCTCTTGTCTTGTTGCCGATGCTAGCTTTGATGACAGGGCGGCATCCGTAAACCGCTGCGGGTATTTTGAACGAAGACTCAATGCGAGTGGCAGAGGGCAAAACCTGAGAACGACTACGAAATCGTCAAGATACAAGGGGCATTTCGATCGTTGCACGATGAAACCCAATCTTCTTCTTCCTTGACTTGAGTGCTGCAGCGATGTCTTCAATCGCTCTCGACGAACCGCTCGAGGAAGCTTCAGATTGAGTCTTGATGGTTTTCGATTTTTGGGCTTTGGCATTTTCAACTTGGACAGCGTTCCGCCCTTTCGCTTTCCCAAGATCGGACTTGTCAGCTCCGTCAACGCATGTTCTGAACTGTCCTCATCGCACAGCAGTGCGTCGACCGATATTCGATCTACGATGACTTGGAAACTCGGGGCCTTCGGGACCGGATCCAGTCCCGCGAATGGGGCAACCTACCATACCTCAGGATCAGATCGGTGAGCATTGGCCGAATATAGTTGTGGCAGGTTTGATGAAGCTGGGTCGAGGTCTTGTAAGCGACGAGTACGTCTTTCTCGCGCTGGAGAGCAGTCCCAGCGTACGTGAAGATTGCTTGGAGACACGAGTCGATCCGTCGGTTGTCACCCAATCCGTCCTTGTTCTGCTTCCATGTTGATTCCAGGCGATTGGAAGGTGTGTTTGTCGCGTCAAACACCTTCTTTCGGCGACAGTCTGCCCACATGGGTACGCAGTTGCACCAGCGCTCCTCCAAGTACCGGCAGAAAAGCTGGTGCTGCGGGGCGGCGAGGAGGCCGGCGATGAGTGCTTGCTCACGACCAAACTCTCTGTCGGTTCTTGCGTACATCATTGCCCGCTGTCGCGCCAATACATCTGGACGCAAAGCCGCCGATAGGTTGTGTTTTGCCTCTAGAATGAATTTCTTGAACCATTTCACAACATGAAATTGGCATACAAGCACCTTTGCCGCGGGAAAAACTTCTTGGAGCACAGCCCATTCATGACAGTCTTTGTCGATCACAAATGAGCGGATTTTGCGTTGGGCGCACGGGTTCTTTGCCAAGAAGTGGTTGAACATCACCGTCATAGTGTCCTTCGTTTGGTTGGTAGACATAAAGTCCGCGACGGACACACCGTGACTGGATGCAGTCGTGACCAAAAACGCACCTACAATAAAAATGATGTCAGATTTTATGGCTCAACAATCCCACACCGAGATTCCATCAAACTTACCGACGTGGAACCCCAAGTTGTTCATAGTGTGTGTCCAATCGAAAATGACGTTGTCTCCATACATATCGAAGAGGTCGCTCTGCATCTGAGTCTGCAGGACAACCCCAGTCACTTGATCGTCCTGGTCTTCGATCATGAGACAGTCGGCGCCTGAGAAGCCGGCAAATCGTTCGATCAAGGTTTCAAACCCCTCAAGCGCAGTACCCCCGCCGAGGCGATAATTCCACAAGTTGTACAGCATGAGACTTGTAATTCGACAACTGGATATGCGGTTGAGGACGTCGAGGATCTTCCTTGTCTTTCCACCCACCGCTTTCATGGATACGGCTTGCTTGAATAGAACTTCGTCCGTGAGCTCGGACAAAGTCAGATAAGTCGAGTACACGTCTTCATCCATTGCATGGTTGTGTGTGGTGATCTGTAAGTATTTGCATTTCGGTTTTGATGCATATCGTCAAATTGGTATATTCTCATTTCAATGCACAATGCATGTATGCTCACTACGCACCTCATTTTTTGCTTGCAGTTGCCAGACTCCGGCTTCCAGGTCGTAAACAGGTTCAACCACCAGCTGCGCTGGGCAACCAGTGTATCGTGTCTTGATCTGAGAGCGTTGCCGGCTTCCCCGCGAAGGTTGTTTACATCCGTGGGTGCACATTCTTCAATTGCACGGACCCCAACTCCTCGGGGTACAGTACGAGCTCCTCAGTGAACTCTTCACCGCTTGCCTCAGCGGCTTCTTTCCTCTCCTGGTAAGCATCAACCAATTTTCAGCTACATCACTGGCCTGTACACGACGTACACGTACGAAGTCAAGACCAGTCGCCTGCAGTCCCAGCGTCGTCATCTTCATCTAGCTCTGGCAGCTGCGCACCAAAGTTCGTTCAACGTTTAAACTGCTGGGCAGCTAGGTGTGATAAATGAACCCAATCATATGAGTCTTTTTGGCCAATGAGAGCTCCTCAATCGATTCTCAATACCAACCCGGTTTGGAAAATTTGGCTGGAATTCACAATATAAATAGCCAAAAAATCGTCCTATTTTAATACTCCTAATGCCTACTTTGATCCCTCTATTAAAAAAGTGGGATCAAAGTAGGCATTAGGAGTATATATAGTGTAATGCCACAAAAGAGAAAGAAAAATGTAATAGGCGGGATCAAAGTAGGCATTAGGAGTGTATATAGTGACTTAATGGCACAAAAGGGAAGGAAAAATAGTGTACGGCTTATGGCCTCTCCCATAAATACCTCTGTTGAACACCAAGAGCTCGCAATATCGAGGGATTTATAACGTACAATCTGTGCAGACGGTATATTTTAATTTACTATGCCCTAATTTTAGATTTTTGATAGAGAGTTTCCTTTTAAAAACGGGAGCTCTCTATCAAAAATTTATCATTTTAAAAAATCGAGTGTGTACTTCGAAGTAAATAATACCACGAGTTAACCCTATCCGGAAAACGCCAAACAGCAAAAAAACAGCAAATAAAACAGCAAAAAACGACGACGGCTTTTGGGAGTTAGTTGATTATCGCTTTCGTGGAAGGCGCTATCGCAGATACCAAGTTACTGGGTCACGGTCACCCGCCCTTGCACTCCATCACTGGCTCACAACAGTGAATGGAAGTTCCGCGGCTCGATCTCGTTCGGCGCTGGCGATGGTGGATTCGGCACCGCGACAATGTCGCGGATAGTGTACGATACTTCCCCAATTGGCTGGCCAAACACAGGCTTGGCGTCTTCACTCGTGGTGGTTGTCTTGTCAGCGGCGGTTGCCTCTTTTTGGTCGGCTGCCACCTCCACGGCGTGGGTTGACCCAGCAAGCACCGCAACTGTGAGCAAGCGAACAAGTGCGAGAAGCTTCATCTTGGCTGCGGCGCTTGATGGAGACTTGAGATCTGAGTGTATAGAGGAATCAACACGAGAGTTGCCACCGAGCGAAAGACAATCCGTTTCTACCGCCCTCTACCTCTCCCTTCCCACTACGTTGCTCTGGAGTGTGGGAACGGGCACGCGATCTTTTGTGTGTGTGTGTGTGTGGGGGGGGGGGGGGGGGGGG
>JAADVZ010001061.1:0-10071 GCA_023335925.1 Pythium phragmitis | reverse complement strand
TCGAACCAGTGTTCACACTCACCGGAGTCGAGTGGCCCTTGTTGAGGTGATTGCGACGGTGATGCCACTCACATCAACTGAGTGGCTAAGCGGATTGACTCGCGCACATCGCCTTCCGGCTGCTCGAACACCACCACCTTGCTGAACGGAATCGTCCTTCTCCACCACCCACTGGTGCTCTTCACACGACCGATCGGCCAACCCGTCGTTCTTCAAGCGGAACTGTCGAACGCACAAGCATCGGTGTGTGCGTAGCACTTCCACGTCAGCGTTTCGCGCATGAGCATGGTGTCGGTTTTGGTGGTCAGAGATACACAAACCGTTGTCCACCCTCGGACCCTGTAATGGCGCGGCATCATCTTGAGTCTCGACGAGATGTAACTGAACGGGTCCGTCTGTGAAGCGAGAATGAACACTCCACTCGCTAACGTCGTGCAGACGATCAGCGTACCCACGCACTCTGCGTTGGACTGTGCGCTCGCATAGCCGCCTAAGCGTATCGCCTCCGGCAATTATCATATTGGATTGTACACTCCACGCTCTGGATACTGACTCCGCTCTCGCATATCCGTTCTTCATCTCCGAGCGTTGTGAGCACGGTCGCCGACAGTTTCGGTGCCGCTGGCGTCGTCCTCGTACTAGTCAAAACTCACACAACAAGTGAGCTAGAGTTAAGTCCATCGAGCACCACCTAGCAAAACTATGACGAATCGTACTTGGTGGTGTCTTCCAACATGACCACTCGATCATACAACGGGAGCACCGCATAGACGGGTAGGCCGCAAATTCTTCAGCAGACTCTTTATCACGCGTCGTGGCCATGACGGCGAACACGCCAAGTTTTGGAGTTGCGAACCAATGACGCTTCATTTGTGACGCTGATGCGACGGCGAGCGACATCGAGTGGTCGACGACAGGAAACCCTCGCTTGCCAACAAAGCAATGACGATGGCTGCAGTGCGCGTGCTCGGCTGCCACACCACGGAAGATGATACGGCCCGACGCATTGAAACGTTCCGATGCAGCCAATGACGGCGACACAAGAGGCCTGTGCGCAGAGTGGACTGAGACCGGCATGCCGCGCACCACGAGCGTAGGGTCGGTCTCGTCGTTTCCTGGAGTTGGCTTGCGACAGAAAAATACGAGCTTCTGGTACAAACACGCGCAGCTCGATGGTGAAATTCGTCCGTGGGAGAAAAACATGGCGTCGCAGCAGGCGCGATGCTCTGCAGAGGAAGGAACGCGTCGTCTACTCGCGTAGTTCGCGCAACTTGACTGTGAAGATTCACGCGATCTTCGTTGGGTTTTCTTGGCGAAATTGCTCCAGCACCATGGACGAAAGCAGGCGGCGCCGTCCAAGTCGCTCGTGTCGTCAAATGGGTCCGTTACATTCGTAAACGTAGGCAAAAGCGACCACCGTCGAGTTCCATTCCTTGCAACGCGTGGAGAAGCTGTCGCTCCACACGGCGGACGTATACCACCGCCTCACGCCTCGCGCCTGAGACGTCGTCTTGGGCAGACCGTTTGTTCTACGGCAATGAGCTCCGTTTTATGTCGTCGTCTTCTCGAGCGTTCTTCGCGTGCGATGGCGTCCAGTCCGCTCAAAGACCCATGAGCTCCTCCAATGGTCGTGAGTCAGCCGCACAGATCAGGCGTCGGCGGACCAATCGACTGGAAAATGCTCCTATAGAGGACGGGAGAAGTTGCCGCAAATCCATTTTCAATCGCGGCATTCTGGGAATGGGCGCCAAGAACCCAAATCTGTAACGAAATGGGATTGGTCAAAATACGCTCCCATTGTAAAGGAGGCCCAATCGAATTTTGGCCAATAGATAGATGATTACGCACGCGAAAATGCGATGTGACGACGAAGAGGTCCGTCACACACAGATCTCACCGTGTATCGTATCAGATCCAAACCGAACGGAAATGGGCACGAAGCAGCGTCGCGCGGCGGTCGCCGCGACCGCGCCCCGGCGCAAGCAAGCCACCACGACCGACGCTGACGCCAGCGCTGTTGCGCGCCCGAATGTGCATGTGCGCGACAAGCGCCGTGTCACCTCTACAGACATCTCGTCTTCCCCATCAGCGTGGCAAACGCTCGTGGATTCCTGGCTTCCGTCGCTCATAATCACGGGTGTCGCGTATGCCGCTGTGGCCTACGGATTCACGACGGCACCGGAATACATCCGCTCCAAGTCGCTCATGCTCGTGTTCCGGCGCGCGTTCATCGCACTCGTGTGCCTCACGAACCGCAGCCAACTGCGGCACATCTACCACCCACCGACCAAGCCCACAACGCTCAAATTGCTCGCGTATGCCCAGTGCAAGGCGCTGGCGGTCGTCATTCTCGCCAACTGCGCCGGTACGACTGTGATCCAGCCTCTGTTCAACCAGCCGCCGGCGTACGCCAAGACCATCGAGCTCGTCGTGCCCATCTATATGTTCGTCGAGATCGCGGTCGGCATTCTAAAGGTACCGCCGGCCGTGATCCAGCTCATTGGGGGTTTCCTCGTGGGCTGGCTCAAGGCCGCGACCACATCGACGCTCGTGCTCAAGTGGCAGGAAGACGATGGCGCCCACCCCGTGGCTTTTGTGCTCATTTGCACGTGCAACCTCTTTGCGAGCGGGCTTGTGCTTCGCTACGTGTCGCATTACCACGCGTCGCGCCGCATGATGTCGATATCACTGCCACTGGTCTGGTCGCTTGTGCAAATGCTCGCGATCGGTGGGTTTGTTGGGCTGTTGGCGTTTGTGGCCAACCACTTTTCCACGCAAGCTGAACGTCAGCTCGAAGCCACGGTGCTCTACTTTGCCGTGGCCTGGTACGCGCTGGACAAGTACTGGAAGGCGCCACTGCGGACAGCGCTCGTGTACGTGCTCACCAGTGCGCCGGCGAAGACCAAGGCCGAGTGAGTCAAGGCACCCGCAAGGGACGACGACGAGAGGGGGCAGCATTTGGCCATTGGAAGCCAAACGCCCCGCCCTATGCCAGAGAACCCACGGATGATCAATGCCAACAACTACAGTGTAGAGCTAGACAGCTTTGTAAATCCGCCAGGGCACCACTACTGTAGATAATGGGAGTTCGATAACAAGTTACATAGCCACGTCAGACTACACTCCCCGCAGTATCCGTGCACATAGCATCGCTCTAATAGCCGTGCCGATCGGCCACTCCGCAGCGTTTCACCCGCACCTGCTGATCGTCTCGTAGCTCCGCATTTGGTTGAGAAACATTTGAAGAAGTTGTCAGTAGTTGCTATCATTACTGGTCTTAACAGTGAAAGAAGGCAGAAGCATTGCGGAGTACATGGGTCTCTTGTTCAATGCTTCCTCAGAGACTGTGGCGCTGTCTAAAAGTCACCCGCAAACACGTCACCGCCGCCACCGCCACCACCACCGCCACCGCCACCGTAGCCACCGTGGTTGCCGGCATCCGCAATCATATCGCCAACAATCATGCCGCCAAGGAAGCCACCAGCCGCACCGGCGACCACGGCACCGGCGCCCATGCCACCACCACCACCGTACCCGCCGTGGCCGTAACCAGGGTGGCCGTAACCAGGCTGGCCGTAACCAGGCTGGCCGTACCCTGGTTGACCGTAGCCCTGCTGGGGGTAACCCTGCGCGTAGCCGCCGGCCGGGTAAGCCGCAGTCTCGACGTACGTCGTCCCGTGGTCATTCTCGCGCTTCTTCTTCATGGCGTAGTAAATGCCGCCACCGATAAGCGCGCCGACAAGGAGCGCGCCGAGGCCCGCCCAAATGTACCACGTGTTCGACTTGGTCGTCGTCGTGGTCTTGGTCGAGGGCTTCTTGCAGAGGCATTGGTAGTTGGACGTGCCGGCGTAGCACTGTCCCACGGGGCAGCAGCACGCCATGCGCTGGCTTGCTGCGTTCAGCCACGCACCGCAAAACTGTCCCGGACCCAATTCGTAGGCCTGTGCGCAGTTGCCCTGGTCACGGCAGATCTCGCATTTGGACGGCGTTGCGCCCGTCGTTGGAGCAGTGGTGTTGGTCGTGGTCGTGTTGGTCTGCGCCGACACGGCGAGCAGCAGCGTCGCGGCGACCAGCGCCAAGAGCGTGAGCGAGCGTCGGCCCGCCATATTAATAGAAATCCTTCTGCCTTGAGCTTGCTGAAGAAGAATCGAGAATGGAGAAGCCCAGTTTGATGGAACTTTGTTGGATGCCGAACAAAAATGTGGGCGCTCTTTGGCTGCCTCCTCACTGGCGGTTAATCGCGTAACCTAGACCCAGTTATTATAGACATGTATACAAACGTCAAGTCATGCAGTAACCAGATGGCACTGACTATCGACGTTCAGTCCACCCTTGTTGAAGACGACAAAACTGCATAAACGTATAAACACGTCATTACAAGAAATCAAATTCCACGTTTCAATCGCATTGACCAATTTCGAACCTCTTTAATATGGTAGATTAGTTTATGGGATAATGTGTTCAGTCTCGGACTGGTTGGGGTTGGGGTCGTGAACCCACCGCTTTGAAGCGAGTCTCACGCTTTGGAGATGGGTCCGACTAAATGGAACCCATCGGTCGAATGACTCATTTGACCATGTCAATGTCATTCTACTCGAGAAACATGGCCAAAGGATAACTACACGTGTACTGGCAAGCCCAAGCGTCATAATCACACAAGCGCCATCTTGGGTGAGAACAATAGGTCTGAGTCCGTCCGTTTGCGTGATGCTCCAGCTATCCTGTGAGGTCTCGTACTAGGTCGTAACTGTGGCCCGGTGAGGCGGTGGCATGTGCCGTATCGTTGGAAACCAAATCGTCCAGTGCGTTGGCGGTTGTTTCTGGTCCTCTCGGGCCAGTGGCCGTGCGTCGGTCGTCCATCGTCTGGTTGGCGAGGAGGTCTGCCATTTTACTCCTTTGTCCTGAGTGTGTGTCTGAACTCGAAGGATGTCAGCCTTTGGAGCTCACGTTGCATACACCGTACTGCAGTGCGGAGTTTTGCGTTCACGGTCTTGTGGGTCCATGCAATTTGGCGGAGGACTATAATAGTTGGCTGTCCCCGATGATTGTGCCGTGAACACTGTGGTTGCTGTATCTGCGGTTGATGTCCTCTACCCCTCGGCGGAGGGCTTTGTGCTCGGCTTCGCTGTTCGTGCCGACTACGTAGGGCTTGCACAGGATGTGCAACTTTTTTTTGTACTGAGTAGAAGAGTTAGATTGGCGCCTAGTCTCCTAGTTTGCCCATCGACTCCCCCCGGTGGAAGTACGCTAATCTGGAGACTTCAGCCGTTGGCGGTCAATGATGGGGGCTAGATCGTGAAGGTTGGCTGGTCGGTGAGTAATGGGGGTAAGGTCGTGTGTGGTGTCCGACGGGAGGAGATCAGGATGTGCAACGTGCTCGGCGCATCGGCATCACATTGTTTTCTCAGATCTGCCGTTGAATGGCTTGGCGCCGCTCTGGATGGCTTTCAGTTCCGCTCTGATTCAGTGGTGCACAGTGTGCATTGCAGAGGCGCCCCTGAGTTTCTCTAGTTGGAATCCCATGTGGTCGTTTCCTGCAAGTTGGACGCAGCTCATTCGGCTCAGTCAGAGACAGTTTTTCTAGCTGCGCTCAAGCAAAACTCTCTGTTGCTCTTTCACTTCAACATCCTTGGGACAGACTGTAACCCAGTACAGTTTGTAGCGCCTCTAAGCACTCCCCCCGGTAGTACAGTTTGTAGCGCCTCTAAGCGGTCACTTCTTTCTACCTCCTATATAGTATAAATGCAAGGAAAAAATTACTCAGTTGACAGCGCATTTTGATTTTAAAGAATATAAACTGTATAGATCAATATATCAGGGCGGTGCTTAGAGGCGCTACAAACTGTAGGTTACAACTTGGGCTGCATAATACGTCATAATGTTGGTTAAATCTGTAGGTGAGCCCACAATGCGATTTGGGCTGACTTGTGGCCCACTGCTTGTGGACGTCTGCGGTTGAGTCCGTGCGGCGGACTCGATCCATATCTAAGTGAGATCCCCATGAAGCCAGGTGGGGCCTGTAGGCAGCTTCTCAGAAGCCTTCTGGGCACTGCCCACAAGCTGTGGCTGTTGCCTGACCAGACCAACCAGCTGGGTGCTTTGCGTCAGGCAAACGCAAACCGATCCGATCATCGGATTTCTGGTGCCCAGTCACAATCTTCAACTTGCAACTAACACAGTTACGACATTTTTTTACAAATAGTCCACATACAGTACTGAACGATCAGGCGACGCTGTTGAAGAACAATAGTCCAGTTTGGATCGCCTACTGTATTACGATGCTACTGTACGACGGCACCAAGACACCATCCGATTACGACGGCACCGATAACGTTCAAGGAGATCTCGTAGGACGCATCTTTGGAACGCCCTCGGGTCTTCCACGTGACGTTGGTGGGTCGTGGTGTTGCAAGACCATCTATTTCGCTGTACATTCAACTCCACACTCCTTTGGCGGTGTTGTGTGTCAGTGTGTGTTGTGACAGTGAACTGGCGACTGAGGTGGACAAGCCAGTTCTTACTCACACCTACGTCCGTAAAGGTCGTTCTTGATTCTTGTAGCCACTTGGCCGATGAGTCGCCGAAATTATCCACTCCGACTACTGGGCAAATTCCTAAGCTGGCGGCTCCATTACTGTACAGGCGATATCAACGGTGAGCATACGCTACAGGATATTATTCATTCTTTTCTTTGTTCTGGTTGGTGGCGTTTGTCTTTTGTTGATCTGAACAGCCTCTTCAGCCTGAAGAGGCCCGGTGCAGCACACGAAACTGTAGGTGGCGCGTCTCGCTCTTCACCCATTCATTGTCCAGCACAATGGGTGGAGAGCGTCTTCAGTATGAAATTATTATTACAAACTGGACTGTTTATCGGTCTTTCGTCCGCAGTGGTCGCTCTTTTTTCGAGTCGGATACCAGATGGTACGGCTTTGTGACTTCTACCAGCACGAGCAAAACCACACGTCACAAAATATATGTGGCTTTGTTCGCGGTGGCTGGTCCGAAGGGAAAGGAGTGGAGGGCGCGACACATGACCGTAGAGGAGGGGAGCGGAGAGCCCTGCATCCACATCCGCTATGCAGCTCCTCCGTCTCTTGTCTCTGCTGTCTTATCTCTGCATCATGCGGAACGACACACTCGTCCCCTCCCCTCCCCCCAGTTCAGCATTGCGGGCTCCTCCTCACCTCTCACTCTGCAATCTGCCGCCTTCCTCCCAAGTCACCAACTAAGAGAAGCGCCGCACACAGCACCAGATCAATATGCGTTTCTGCTGGTTGCTTCTTACCGTCGCTGCGGCTTCGACCGCGTCGGCTTCGCAGGCCGTCGACTTTGCCGACCGCCCGTGGGAACAGAACGCCGGCATCCCGACCAACAGCAACGGCCCGAGCGACCCAAGCGACTCGACCGGCATGAACAACCCATACCAACAGGTGCCCATGCGAACGACGCCGGCCCCAACCACGGTGACGCCGGCCCCGACTACGGTGACGCCGGCCCCGACCACGGTGACGCCGGCCCCGACCACGGTTACGCCGAAGCCAACCACGCCATCCACAACGGCTCCGGCACCGACCACAGGCTCGCCCAGCCCGGTGCCGACGCCGACGTCGCCCACGTCGGGTGGCAACACGCCTCCGGCGACGACGCCCGCGCCGACCACGGTCACGCCTTCCACGCCCGCTCCATCGACGGGAGCTCCGACTCCAGTGCCTTCGCCGTCCGTGCCATCGGGTGGTAACACGCCTGTGCCTACGACTCCGGGCAAGCCTGGTAAGCCTGGTAAGCCGACGCCTGCTCCTGTCCCGACGACGGTGACGCCTGGTTCGGGTGGCAACCCGCCGCAGACGCCTGCTCCTATGCCGACCACGGGCTCGCCTTCGACTGGTGTGCCGACCCCTGCGCCTACGACTCCGGGCAAGCCTGGCAAGCCTGGTAAGCCGACGCCTGCTCCTGTCCCGACGACGGTGACGCCTGGTTCGGGTGGTAAGCCGCCCTCGACGCCTGCCCCGACGTCTGATGGTTCGGATTCATCGGATGAGCCGTGCCCGATCATCACTGGAAAGCCGACGCCTGCTCCTGTCCCGACGACGGTGACGCCTGGTTCGGGTGGCAACCCTCCATCGACGACGGCTCCTGCTCCGACCACGACCGCTCCTGCGCCGACCACGACGGCTCCTGCGCCGACCACGACGGCTCCTGCGCCAACCACGGGTTCGCCATCGACTGGTGTCCCGACGACGCCGACCACTGCTGCTCCTGTTCCAACGACTGGAACCCCTAGCTCGGGCGGCAACACCCCGTCGACCACCGCGCCAACGACTCCGGGCAAGCCTGGTAAGCCGACCCCGGCTCCTGTGCCGACGACCTTCCCCCCGTACCAGCAGCGCAATGGTGAAGTGGACCCGGCTCCGGTGGATGAGTCGATGGCCGTCAACTTCTCCGGTGTGAAGGAGGACGAGGCCACTGGCGCGTCGACCAAGTCCAGCGCTGGCGAAGGCGGTGTTTCGACCGGTGTGATCGCCACGGTCGCCACTGTTGGCGGCGTCGCCGTCGTTGGTGCTGCCATGTTTGTGCTCCACAAGAAGCGCCAGGCGGCCGCTTCGCCATCGGAGCAGTGGATGGTGACGCCTGGCCACGCCAGCGTCGTCTAAGCGACCAGCTTTCAGCTCGGTGTCCGCGTCCCTGAGTGACGCGAGTCCTTTGTGTCTCCATGGTGTCGTTCCTCCCCTCTAGATGTTTGCAGTGTCTACATTTCCTCCATTTTTGCACCCAAATACAGAATTCAATCAAAAATGCCATTCTGTTTCTTTCTGTTTCCTGAAGTCGCATCTAATTCAGCGGCTCAAGAGCAAGTCGACACCTCCGGTTGTCACGCTCGGTGAAGTGAGGAGCTTCTTGTGCTCCGTCACTAAGAGCAATAGCAGTATCACACTAGACCACGAGCCGTCTGGGCTTCCCACACTGCGTCATTCGCTGGACACGCGATATGTCTTCGTCTCCTGTGCTTTGGCGTGCATTTCCGTATTATCTCCATCCCATCCATGAGTGACTGCGAGTTTAAAGTCCGAGTTCTCTCCTAATATTCTATATTGGAGACATCTCGGACTCTCAAACCACAGCGTGCACACTGGGCAACCAGTGGTCACTTCTTGCGGTTGTCTGCTTTCCCGATACAGCATGAACTTGTCGCCTACTTCCACCATCCACACTCACGTTCTCTGCTCCTCGCGCAACTGCGACTCATGCGCCAACTGGCGGTGGCGGCTGCTTTATGTATGAACAATCAGATACACTCGGTTTGCGAGGGGCTCGCGCCTACAGACGAGGCACACGGGTTGAGAGAGATGGTGTGGGAAGACCACACCGCAACAACGTGCTAGACGGAGCACCCGCATCCCAACAGTGTTTCTCCGCTGCGGCTCGTCGCGTCGTATGGGTGGCCGCGTGCGCGGCCGATGCCGTGTTTTGCGGCAAAACACGCCAAGGCTTTCCTGTACCCACTTGGCCGTGGTTGGGAGAGGCGGTCCTTGTTGGCTGAAGCACTCTACTTCATAGAAGATCTCTGCGGATGGTCGCCAGCGTGTGGTCTTTTCATTCTTCTTGTTCCGTTTCTGGCTCTTTTTTTTATGGTGGAGGCTGTGTCGAAGAAAACACAGTATGCACCACAAAAGAAATAAAGCCGCTGCGATTTGCGACTATATTATAATACTGCTACTGTAC
Organism: Pythium phragmitis; assembly: GCA_023335925.1. Lineage (NCBI taxonomy): Eukaryota > Oomycota > Peronosporomycetes > Pythiales > Pythiaceae > Pythium > Pythium phragmitis. The sequence goes on along the minus strand of JAADVZ010001061.1, from coordinate 351 downwards.
CGGTAAATGCAACGATGTAAAGGAATGTCGGACGACTAACCCGAACCGGCCACGTTGTTGTTCTTGTTCGTCGTGTTCGTGTCTCTTTGCTCTCGAGCCAGAAGACCATATGGCATCATCGGTGCCTTCTCGCCAGCTCCTACATACAGTACTGTGGCAAGAGCAAGGGTGGACTCCACCCTTTCCTCTCTCCTCCAGGTCCTTCACTGACTTGGAGGAGAGAGGAAAGGACGCGTGAACAGAGGAGAGGAGGCCGCGGCGTCCGTCTCTTGTTCCAGTGTCTCTACAGTATGACGCTTTACTAACGTTGCGCTGTGGACGGCCTCCAAGGGGGGGGGGGGGGGGGGGGGG